>JAJMLH010000060.1:0-51793 GCA_030569615.1 Ogataea rishiriensis | reverse complement strand
ATTCGTAAGACGGATCATCGATGTGATGGGGGTACGGACTCTTGTAAGCTCCAGAACAAAATGATGTATCGTGTCTTTGTCCTCCAGCGTCTTCATCCGGCCCAGAATAAAACGAATTCTGCTCGAGTTCCTGCTGTTGATCCTCCTGTCCTTGTTGGCATTCATCGTCATCGGCTTCGTCATCGGACTCGTCTGATAAATCCACAACAAGAGTGAAGTCTAGGCTTTCATTTGGCCCAGAATAAAAGGAATCCTGCTGTTGCTCCTGCTGCTGCTTTTGCTGTTGTTGTTTGTATTCAGCTTTCTCAGTTTCTTTATTGGACTCGTAAGATGGATCACCGATGCGAGTGAGGTATGGATTCTCGTAGGTCTCAGAACAAAATGATGTATCGTACCTTTGTTCTCCAACGTCGTCATTTGGCTCAGAGTAAAACGAACTGTGCTCGATATCCTGCTCGATATCCTGCTTGATATCCTGCTCGATATCCTGCTCGATATCCTGCTCGATACCCTGGTCAAATTCCTGCTGTTGCTCCTCCTGTAGTTGTGGGCATTCAGCTTGATCAGCTTCGTCATCGGACTCGTATGATAGATCCACAACGAGAGTGAAGTCTAGGCTCTCATTAGCCCCAGAATAGAAGGACACCTGTGGTTGCTCCTCCTCTAATAGCTCACAGCCTTCCTCAGCTCTGTAAGAGTGTCTCTTGAACACTCTGCGAACTTTGGACCTGATTCTGGCTGTTTTCTGGGACAGTCTTTGTCTCTTTGAGAGAGAGACAGCTTGGTCGCCAACATTAGTTGGGGATTGTTGTTTGTTGAAGTGTTTTTGCCAGAACATTGAATTTGAAGTTTAGCGCGGTTCTTTTAAAGTAAGTGATTAGAAGTAGACTTGAAAACTCTCTATGTGCTTGTTTGTTGATAAAATGATTAAATCAATTGGAGAGTATGTTTTGCTTGAAACTAGGGGAAATTTTGATAGTTGTGTTTGAAATAGAGGAGAAACAAGGTAGGAATGGTGTAAAGGGGAGAAGAAAGGAAAGGACAAAGTGTGAGGAAACAAAGCAAACAAGCACGCAGAGGCACAGACAGACTTACCTACTAATAGAAAAGGGAAAAGGGGAAAACGAAGAAACAAAAAAGGTTGTCCGTAATAGGAAACAATAAAACAGTCACAACCACCGGGTAAAGCACTTAAGGAGAAAGCGTAACAAAGGGGGTATTTTACCCCCTTCCCACTTCGCGCGTGGGGTAAAAGCGGCCGCACTACGGATCTTGGCTGTTGGGAGCCAGGTGAGGCCCCACGGGAGGACACTCCCACGCGGACAAGCCGCGCGACAGCCTAAAAAATGCCTACAAAGCTTTACCTAGCAAAGATGCAGCCAAACATCTCAACAACAACGACACCGACCTCCTCTTTAACTTCGTTGTGTTCTAATGCTCGTATTTCGCAGATGGTGGCAAGTTTTGGAGCAACCCCCCACCTTACGGTGAGTTGGAATCCTGAATCTTCTCAATTTGGCAATGGTGACTGAAATAAATGCTCTTTGATTTTCTGGACTAGTCTGTGTTTCCTTTCTCTAAGTCTGTCCTGCCTAGACCTCTTTTGACAAGTTTTACCGGTAATTAAGCCTGTTGCTGCTGCAGTTTTTGCTTGGAGAATTGAGTTTCAGCTTGTTGGTGGAAGAGAAAGCGGAAGGGGAAAAAAGTAAGAAAAACTGTTTTGGGAATACTGCTCCCTGCGGCGCTAGTGAGAGGCCGCCGACCAGGAAGCACTTTACCCGGCCGTCGATCGACTTCGACTTGGACCAGGAATAAAAGGCGTCGCCGTCCTCACCGTCCCTGCTCATACTCAGAGCGGCTTGCTCTTACAGAGCTGGTGAAGCTGCCTGTGTGGGCATTTGTAGAAGGTTTCATGTGGTATACACACTCATAGCCACAACATTGAATGTCCTACTTCTGTTGTGTTATTACTTTCATACACAAGTTTGGTCTCCTACCTTCCCTTCTCCCATACAAAAGAAAACATCACTCTAAGCTTCTAGCTCCCTTCTAATTGCAAAAACTCTTGACTTCGGTGCATCATCAAGCACCCAGACGAAGAGAGAACTTTACAAAGCTTTGCGGACGATGCCCTCGTCAGGAGGACCCTCGTCCAACAAGATGATACCCGAAGTGAGTAAATCATCATCTTCAAGTATAATATCATCGCTTCGACCAACAAAAAAGAAGAAAACCACTGCTGTTGCCCCACCGTTAAGTGGTACAACAGGAAACAACTCATCTTCAAAAGTCCAAGCTGAGAGGCCAGTGGGTAGTCAGTCGATTGGGTCATCATCTAGTGATCATAGCCACGGCCAACATGGCCACTACACTCAGTACCATGGGAACAGCACACCCAACTCTTCGATCAACTATAGAACTTCAGAACATCAGGATAGGCGGACAACGGATTACAGGAACGGAAGTTACAGTTCATCACATCCAGCCCCGTTACCTTCATCAACCCAGGACTATCCAATGAGGAGAGAAAGCAGCAGTGGAAAGTCCATTGGACGCAGCAGCATGCCTAATGAATATAGCAGCTCAGGCAGTGGCGTTTATCACAACAGCAAAAGAGATGCTCCGTATCACCTTCAACATGGCGGCAGCTACTACAAAAAAGACTATAAGAGAGATTACAATGGGTATCCATCCGGAAATGGTGGCTATAGCAGCGCTCACTATGGTCACTATGGGAACACTAATGCCTATTACGATGGTCCTTCTGGAGGTCATGGTTTGGGTCATCGCCACTCTCAAGTAAGTGGTGAATCTACAAACCTGAAGAGAGAGGGTTCTTTTGGGTACATCTCTAATAGAGAGGCGATGGTGTCCCAACCACCACATCAACAACAGCAGCCGGGTTATCTTAAACATCAATCTTCTGGAGGTGCCAACAGGCGTCCATCGCTTGATATATCCAACGCATCCAAGAGAGACGTGCTTCAGAAGCAAAACCAACAAATTCAATCACCGCTCGTGGATGAGATGACGAACAACGATACAAAACTAATAAAGACAGCCGAAATACCGAAACCCCCAGTTTCCAGTTACACCTCATCGGTTGAAGGTACACCAGATTTTTCTGTCAAAAAAAAGACTACTGACGTTCAACTTACTGATACGGGTGACAAATTGGCTGTCAAGAGCGAGGTTGAACCAGCTGATTCTTTTGATACAGCGCAGTCCGAAGAAATACAAAGGGAAAAGGAACATCTGGAAGTGAAAGAGATGAAATCAAGCCCGAAAGAAGGTGGTACCAAAAGGCGAATTTTCGATGCTATGGAAGATGTTCCGGTGAAGAAAGAACAGAATCAAGAAGATGAGGATACCGACATTGATGAGTCAATACCCCTTCCATCAAAAAAGACCAGAAAAATTCACAGATTTATGAGAAAAACAAATTCGGATGATGAACATGCAGATGAGGGCACTGAATCCTATAAGCAGAAGTTGCCTAAAAAGGCAAGGAAATCCAAAAAGTCCGGGGAGGAAATGGATGATGAAGATATCAATGGTGACGAAGAGGATGACGATGATGACGAGGATCTTGTCAGAGCATCACACAGAGATATGAAAAAGAGAAGATCCTCTTCGCAATCATCAAGATCTCAATCGCCAAGGCATAGAAAGACTTCAGGTAAAGCCGGCAAAGACGCCTCTGGTAGGTCTCTATTGCAAAGAATATGTGCCAAGGGAAATTTGGAGGATGCGAGAGCTCTCATTTCTACCGGAGTGAACGTGAACGATGCCGACAATGCAGGCATCACACCTTTACACGAAGCTGCGTTGGAGGGATTTACAGAAGTAGTGGAGCTTTTACTCGACAACGGTGCAGAGATAGATAAACAGTCAGGACATATGGACAAAGATACCGCTTTGATTGATGCCTGTTCAAATTTCCATCTCGAAGTGGCCTTGTTGTTATTGAAGCGAGGTGCCAATCCTACTTTGGTCAATGCTCAAGGGGATGCAGCACTGGATGCCGTTGAAAGATCCAGCGAATCGGGCGATTTGGATGAGGATGATTTGCAAACAGTCAAGACCCTGAAAAAGAGTTTGATTCAAGCCACAAGAGAGTTCAAGAAGAAATCAAACGAAAAGACCAGTTTACACTCTTCAAGTGAGAATGAAGAAGTTTTGCACAGGAGACAACAGCAGAATACGTTCTATGATTTGTTTTCACGAGAAGGCAGATCTGAGATTTATACAAAGGTTGCCGAAAATGATGTCACTTTCGTCTTGAGCTATGTGTCCAACTTGGCGGGCAATAACCTTCCTCCGGATCTACTGAACTTGGCAGCAAAACATGGACACCTGGACATTGCCAGTATCTTGTTGGCATTTGGTGCCAAGGTGAATCATGTTGACAAGCAAGGTTTCACACCATTGATGCACGCGGTTGGTAAAGATCATACGGGCATGGTGAAACTGTTGTTGGAAAACAAGGCTAATGCTTCGCTGAAGGATAAGAAGGGAAGGACAGCGCTTGAAATTTTGAGCCAAAGCTACATTCCAGATGAAGAGGAGATCAAACTGTTGAAAGACGCCACATTCAAGCATCACAAACCTAACGCATCATCATCGGGAAGCTCATCGAAGCAAAAAAGCACAGCCTCTAAAAAGTCTTCCAAAATACTCAAGAGGAAAAGGAGTAAGGGTGAGGATGATGGTGGAGATGATGATGGTGACGTTGAAGATACGAATGATGATGAACAAGAAGGAGACAGCGATACCAGTATGGACTCTGATAGCGAACATGAAGGTAGACATCAAAAGGCAAAGTTAAAGAAGCAGAAGAAAAACTGGTTGGACTCCGAAGAGTTGAAGTCAAACAAGAAATTATCAAAGCCAAAGAAAACTCTTGACAGTTTGAACGAGCCAGCTTCTCGTTCTACGACTAACACTCCTGGCTCAACAAGACATTCGACGCCATCCATCACAAAAAAGTTAGCTGTCGATGAAGATGCGAAAGAGGCCGAGCTTGAAGCCAAACGGATTGAAAAAGAACTTTCCATCCAGTTGGAGAAGGATAGAGTAGAAGCAGAGGAAGCAGAGACCAAAAGACAAAAGAACTTGGAAATCAAGAAGCAAAAAGAACTTGAAGCAAAAAGATTGAAGGATATTGAAACGGCCAAAGAGCTCGAGGCCAAGAAACAACGAGAACTTGAGGTGACAAAGGAACTGGAAGAGGCGAAGAAGCAAAGAGAACTCGAAGCATCCAAAGCAAGGGAGGCGTTTGAACTTCAAAAGATGGAAAGAAAGAAGGCCAAACAGCTTAGAATTGCCAAGTCCATTGAAGAGCAGGAGAAAAAGAGAGAGGCTGAAAGACAAGAGGCTGAGATGCTGGAGTTGGAAAGAAAGCTGAAGGAAGAACGAGAGGCTTTGAAGAAGCAACAAGATTTGGAGCAAAGGCAAAAGCTGGAAGAAGAGAGACTGTTGATTGAGGAAAAGAAAAGAATCAGATCTTACTATCCTTATGGCATCAGGAGCATGAGTTTTGATGAATCTGGTTCAAAGTTCTCGGAATCAACAGTCTCCAAGTTTCTGCCGTTGTACTATGCAAAGCTGCAAGACGGTGATGCAGGTACCGTTGATTGTGTGATGGATTTACAGGCTATTCTGATTCTCAACGATCCCAACTTTCAAGAAAAGCATGTTGGTCTTCATTATAGACAGCTCACCTCTACCGAGAAAGTCAGGATGTGGAACCTATTCTGGCCAATGATTGGTACCTTCATTAAGGCCACTGCTACATCCATAGATGGTAATCGTGCCGATTCCATGGGTATCAAGGAGTTGAAGAAGTGGTACGATTTTGAAGAGAAGAATTTCATGAGACTGGATGTTCACTGGATCAAGTTGGAAAGTTTTATGGGATTGATTGATGGCAATGATGATATGAAGCATCTCATCTTTGAAAAAGTTGGAAAGTGTGAAGTTACTCTTCATGATGAACCTTTGTCAGCCAAAACCATTCTTGGTTTGGATATGAAGGAACCAGACAGGAAGAATGGATATTCTACCTCCCAAACACCTTCATATCCACCAACTCGTCAATTGTCTTCGAGAACGGATGAAGCTTTCTCTGAAGGTTTGCCGTTGAATCTAAGTGTCACTACCGGTAGAGCCAAGAGCTTACTCAACGTCATCACCAAAAAGAGTTTATGGTGACCATTCAAAGCTAGAAAGACTTATTAGCAATTATGTATATTAGTTTAATCAATAAACATGGGTAGTTTACAAAATAATTAAACGGTTAATCTTCATTAGTGAACTTGAAGGGGTAAAAAGAATAATAAAAGAGTTAAGGTTCAACATTTCTCCTTGTTTTTCTGTCTTATAAGTGTAAATGAATACTTCAATCTATTTAAGAATATTGATGAAAAGGATGATGAATAATAATAGTGGAGATAACAGAAATAATAATAATAGTAATAATAATAATAATAAAGAAGTGGTTGTGGAGACGGTAGAGATGATGGTGATGAATCTTGTTTATAGGAAGGGTGTGAATATCATCCTATACCTATTTGGATTGAATTTGGGAGTAACCGGTGAAAGGATTGGAGTTCTTTGACTTCAAGTATTCATCGGACTGTTGTTGCCATTCTCTGTTCATTGTCTTTGGAATGGTTCTCTTTGATCTGAAGTATAGGAATCCACTTGCAGTGAGACCGATACCAATGACAACACCCCAAAAGATGTATCTAACATCCTCGTGGGAGTGGATTGGCTTTCTTGGACCCCATTCACCGAACGAAACGTAAAATGCAGCCTTCTTTTCATCGGCTGTCAAGTCAGTCCATGGAAGTTTTTGTCTTTCTGCCAAAGCATCAATGACATCCTTTCTGTCGGATTCAGGTAGCTTGCTCCATCTTAGTTGCAAACCTGACACTGTAGCTTGGGATAGGGCAGATGCCTGTCTAATTTGTTGTTGTTGTAGGAGTGGGGATCTGGTGGCAGCCTTTAGCGATTGTCTTAACATTTTGTGGGTTGGATATGTGTGTTATATGCGGATGTTATGAGAGTACACTATGTAAGATGAAGCTGAAGTGAAATAAATAGGAACTAAGATAACTATGAGAATGAACAATGGTTAATTGTCAAGAGGTGGATAGTTAGTATCAAGTTGAGATAAATGTATCTTTGAGAACAGCCAGAATGCAGGTGAAGATTATCCAACGGTTGCAATGAGTAGATGGTTTATGAATAATGACGATTATTGAAGAATGGATGGTGTCTGTTGTCTTTGAAGTTGGTTGATTTTTCAACGATCATGCTGAAAAAAAAACACCTTTACACTGTGCATACGACAAATCTCTGCAGCGGTTTAAAATTGTAAACTTTTGATTGGCCGAGGCTATGCATGCGCGAGGTGTGAGGGTGCGTACTTCCAAGATTCGCTGATGGCTTCAACAAGTGGTATGAGTTGGTTCAAGAGGGTGATGGTGGTACGCTCTTCAACTCATAATACAGAGGTCAAATCATGTGGCTAGCTTTGCCTCAAGAGTGGCATTCTGTTGTGTCAAGAAGTCTGTCCCACTGTGGTGGAACCGCAGCTGAATGGACGTACGAGACGGGTCGAATTGAGTCTCAGATAGTCCTGGTGCTCCACGGTTCGGGCTCTATATAAAAGGCATGGATCATTCGATATATATATAGCGAGTCTTTGTCTCCCTGTGTGCTCGTGTTGGTTCAGCTCATTTGCAACAATTCCTCAAATTGACTCATGAGCAAAATAATGGTATCAATGGACGGGTGGATGGTCTTCCTCTTTCTGTATGCTGAGCAAGTCTTCTTCAACGGGGGGATACTTACATTATATGGACCTGATGATGCGATGGTGACAAATCTATACAGTCTCAATTCTGGATCTATGGTTAAAGGAGAGTAAGAGAACAAGTTTGAATGAATACTTTTGACCAACAAGCTGAAAAGATGTTCAAATGATTGATTATGTACACAGTATAGTACCTCCGTATGCACCACACCACAATAATAATCACTCGATGGACTCGCAGTGGATGAGAGAGAAAAAAAACGTCCACGTAATGGCCAGGACCCCCGTGCCAGCTTCCCCCCTAGCCCGCCAGAGCCCGCCAGAGCCCGCCAGGCTGAACAAGATCAGCTCATAAATCTGGGCAGCCAATTGAAGCCGGCCAGTTTGTCCACCACTCCAACTATCAGCACAGCCGCAATTACATATTGCTTATTTTAACAGTGTAAGGGTGTGTATCTTTACTTCCTTATCTCTCTCATACCACATATATACCATTGATATACTACTTTATCTTTTGGCTATCGTGGTGTGACAAAATCCAACCATACCACTCGATTGATTGGATTCTCTTTCTTTTTACAGGAGGGAGTGAAATATGATGCCTCTTTAGGGTAGTGCCGTGTTTGATAAATGATGATGTTTTGATTTGACAAAAATTGAGAACATAGTAGATCACTAACAATAATAAAAGGGAGGACTGGCAACAACAAATGGAAATAATGAAAAACAAAATAGACAGATACAATAAAAAGGTTCTAAAGGGAGAAAAGAAGAAACTTGAACAAAAGAGCACGCCAGAAATTGTGTAAAACTGGAGTCAAACGATAGCAACAAGGGATAGTAGTAAGTTACAAAAACAAAGCAGAAACTCAGCATCTGCAAAGCGGGACCGCTAAAGTTGTAAACAGAAAAGCAGCACAACACCCAATTGAGCTATAATCTCCATAGATATGAAGGTCAAGCAAGAGTAGGCAAGTTCGTACTTCAAATGTATTCCACTCAGCTTGTCAAAAAATTAAGAACGAAAAAAAACCTCCAATTAATTGGAAATCTTTTCCCTCAGTTGGGCCAAGAACTCTCTATAGCTCAAGTTGGCACTGACTCTATCTTCAACCAACTCGGACATACTCCACATTCTCAACGGAATGATATCTCTGGATGGTGCAAATGCATTCTCGTTGGATGAAGGACCTCTAACGATGTACAAGTTCAAAAAGTTGATCGACCCATGATCCTCTCTGATCTTATTGATGATGTTTCTAATTCTAACGTTAAATTCGTTGTCCAACTCAGGCAACTCGGCCTTACCAATAGGAATGTTGTTCAACGAATCAACGCCAAACACATCCATTGCCAACTGTGCAACGGCATCACCACCAACATAAAGGAACAACTCTGAAGTGTTGTTGATCAAGTACAAACCATACTTTTCAAAGTTCAAGATGGTTGCATTAATCGATTCTGGTAACACTATCTCCCCATGCTTCTTTGGTGGAATATCGTATGGATCATCTTCACCCTCGTATGGTAATCCACAATCATCAGTCATGGAGTGGAAGGCATACACGGTTGGATATATGTAGTTGATCAATCTATCGAGAGGCAAAGTTGAAAGCTTGTTCAAAGCTGCAGATCTATGATCGGATGGAACCTTACCAGTTCTGAATGCAATATGCTTGGTCAACGATTGCAATAGCAATGGCAACATTCTCAAATTTGTACATAGTTGCAAAGGTGATGATGATCCCAGATTACCTGGAACAATCTCCTTTTTGTACATTGCCAATATGTCAATCAGTGCCTTGTTCAAGTAGTCTCTTGCCTCGTTCAATGATGAAGATAGAGTCTTTTCAACAGCCTTATGAGTATAGTAATTTGTAATTGCCAGTTGGTCGGCAGATGCATAGACGTCCTTCAAGTCTTTGGATGTAGGTAGAGCCAAGGTCATCACTCTGATTCTTCTTTCACCATAACATGTGGTGTGTAGAACAGCACATTGCATATAAACAAACGGCTTGGAGATATATTCATCGATGGCCATTTCAATGACATAAGATTGATCCCTTGGGAAAGTTGGGAAGGAACAGAGATCGGAGGATCTGTTGAAGAAGTTACCATAAAAGGCACTCATCCTAATACCACTCGAACCTCTTACTCTCATGACAGCTTCCAAACCGCAATCCATTGACAAATGGTTTGAGACTTCTTTTGTCAACTTCGTGATGTCTTCAACAGAGTTGGCAGACCAAGCTGGATAGAAATGTGTTTGACCCGCAGTATACCTTGGCAAGTTGGATAGCGTTGCAACGTCCTGGTAACTTGATCCTGTCAAAAACATGTCGACAGAAATCTGTGATTTGTTACATTCAACCGCAAACGATTTGTAGAATGAGTTATTGGCAGTTAACAAGGCACTGGCTTCTTTTGGCTTTCCAGAAACTGCATTTTCGTCTCTCACTGCCAACTTACCAATTCCCAAGTTTGGAAGGGACGACGAGAAGCAGACAATCTTACCACCAATAGAAGAGACTAGTTGATGGGCAGATTTCAAGGCTGGACCTAAAGCCGAACCCGCATCTTGACTGTTGGCGAAGAACTTTGGGAAGTTATTCAACAGCTTCTCAACGTTCTTTCTAGAATCTTTTAGGTTGACCAATAGACTATCCGGAGATGGGATCAAGACAGAATCCAGATCTGAAATAATCATCATGGAAGCCTCCTTGTCCTCTTCTTCATCCTTTGGAATGCTGAAGAAGGACAAACTTGAATCAACGGCTAAAAATGCAACTCTTGCTCTGCTGTTTGCATCAGGTATTCTGTCAAGACTGTCCAATATGGTTCTGGTGACAGTTGCCAAAAGACCATTCTTAATGGAGTGAAGGGAAACATCCAACACAAACACGTAGACCAAAGGTTGTGGTGGTCTCACCATGTATTCAGGAGGAGCGACAAACTCAACGACACCATGGTTCAACTCGCTTCTTTCCATTCTGTTACGCGATTGAGAGGTGAGCTTTTCAAAGTCAAATCCACCAGGAACGTCATTTTGCAACGAACAAAAGTTACACCTCCATCTCTTTCCTTGTTCTGTGAATTGAACAAATGGATTGATGTAGGATCTGCATCTACGACATCTGCTGATGATGGTATCGCTGACGACAGGAATTGGTTCTGTTGAATCGTGCAATGAGATATATGGTCTCACAACTAGGGCCAGTGGTAGTTTAGACTTTTTCAACAATGAACTTGTAGTTGGAACAACGTTCAGTGTACTTCTGAAATATTCAGGACTAGCATTGGCATCAGGACTGGATGTTAATGTTGTACCTGGAGCCAAGATGATTGGGGGTGGAGGGAATTGCAAATCGGTGATTGGTGGTGGTGTTTCCTTCAATAGATCAGTTGAGTATAGTTGATTCATTGGTAAGGCGGGTTGGGATTGTTGCATTAAAGGCTGTTGTTGTTGCTGCTGCTGCTGCTGCTGTTGCTGCTGTTGTTGCTGATAAATCGAAGGTTGTGGCATCTGATGTGGAGAAGGTTGCTGGAGTTGCTGGGGTTGACCGTAAACACCATAAGCTCCATAGGTGCTGTAAGATCCTCCAACAGGTTGCTGCTGCTGTGGCTGCTGCTGCTGTTGTAGAGGTTGTTGTAGAGGCTGCTGTAGCGGTTGTTGTTGCGGTTGTTGTTGGTACGCAAAACCGGCATCCTGATTGATGTTCATTTTCGAAACATCCTGAGACAATTGATCCAATGCTGGTTGCTGGAAGCCAGCTGGTGCTCCACCGACAGGTTGTTGAGGTGGGATACCATACGCTGCAGAAGGATCAACTGGTACCTGATAGTTCGGTTGTGGATATGCTCTCTTCCTATTCGACATCTGGTGATTGTTCAATGATTCAATTACGCTTGACCTTATTCACACGCTCTGTCTTTTGTTTGTTTCCAATTGTGGATATTTCAATGGAAGAAAGGAAAAAACGGCGAAATGATCTTAGCAAAAAGGGGTAGAATACGCTGGCAAAACAAAAATGAATATTAACTCAACGTTGCAACACCTGAACACAATGCTATAGATCGATTGTATATGATGAATGGAGGTCAAACGAGATGTGCCTTGTACGTGCAATTGTATTTGCAAAGAGAATGTGTTTCACCTGTGATAGCCTCGTGCACAACAATATCATTGCGTTTTGAGTGTGAAAACGAACCCACCATCACCACCGTTTACCACCACCTCGTCTGAACTTGATGTGTTGTTGATTAAATGTATGTATTGGATCAGAAAGTGCTATGAGCGTACAGAATAGTTGACAGGCGCCACCGGGCAGACATCCGTTTGAGGACAACGCACTAACTTGCTTTGGTGCTATACATTTATGTGTGGCGCAGCATAACTAGTGTGGCGCATATAGCTGGCCCTTCGAAGAGAGTCAAGAATTAGTTGATAAGTATACACATAAACAATCACTAGATATCTCCGTTGATTGCCGCAACTAATCTAGCAGCCAAACCTTGCTCTTCACCCCGCCTTAGTATATCAGACAGATCCTCTTTTTGCAATAACCTCCGCAAAGTCTGCTCTCCCAGCTGGTATCCCATCTGTGCCATGAGGCTACCCTGTTTCGCGTAAAACTTGAGGCTATCATAACTTGGAAGCAACGTAGCAGTGATACTTCCCGTAGAGTTAGCATCGGTGATCTTGTTGTACCAATCAACCAAGCACAGTATCACGGATACTACCAGAACCCATTTGACCAAGATTATTACCGTTCGTATAGCCATCTTGATCGTTCTAATAAGAAGCTTGATGGTCACATATAACAACAGCAGGAATATTATAACCCTTGAGACTAATGGGTACGCTCTAGAAAATATCTGCCAATAAACGTATAGTTCCCTTATGAAACTAATGGCCCATGAAAGAGCAAGTTTGACACCTTGTTCCAGTTCTGACGTTTGAGTTACAGGCATCTTTGTTTTGTTTCTGTTTTGGTCTGTGATTTGTGTTTGTGACCTTTATGCTTTAAGCAGTCTCAATGTTTGATATGAAGAGAAACAGTGTATTGAAAGAACGTAGGCGTAGAACCTTCGTGTATCGTATACAGTGTACTTTGGCAAAAGGTCTTTCAGTTAGTCAGAATCAGCTTGTTTCGATAAGTTCCATTTGAAACAGTTACTTGTTCTACGTACCAGATTATAAAAGCTTCTGATTGATCTTCCCTTCTATACCTTAGCGCCCGATGCCTGCGTTACCCGGGGTTCTGCATCGGGGTTAAACAGTTGTCTCTTCGCTTGCACACGCCACAGTATGTGGCACAGCCACAACCACATCCATACCCTAAAAGTCTTTCTCGGTGAATTCGTCGTGCTTCATAATGGAGGCAATCTTTATATATATATATTCGATCTTGAGCAACCTTTCTTCAATCTTTTCATTAACAAGAAGATCAACTTATACTCTACACTCAAAGAATCAAACTCATAATTCGAATTAAACATTTGTCTATTCCAGAGGTCATCTTTCAAACACACTCGTCACAACGCACATCAGCACGCAAGCTCGCCCGCCACATCACTTCTCTCTACCCAATTGTCATCTTTGGGATCATAACTAAATATATTATCACATCAATACAATAAAATGCCAGCGCCAAAGCAAGAAATACTATCGCTTTATAGGCAATTTCTTAGATACTCAAAACTTTTTGAAAACTACAACTTTAGAGAATACTTTTTGAGAAAGACTAG
Organism: Ogataea rishiriensis; assembly: GCA_030569615.1. Classification (NCBI taxonomy): domain Eukaryota; kingdom Fungi; phylum Ascomycota; class Pichiomycetes; order Pichiales; family Pichiaceae; genus Ogataea; species Ogataea rishiriensis. Next base: position 38,223 of record JAJMLH010000060.1, on the reverse strand, counting down.
GACCGATTTCAAAAACCTACAGTCCTACAAAGGCGATACAACGGAGTTGGTTAAACAGGCAAAATTAGACTTGGCCTTGTTGAAAAGGCAATCTACCATCTCTAAGATGTATCACTTTGACAAGTTGGTGGTTGAAAAATTGGACAAGCACTCATAATTTCATGTTTGTCTTTTTGGAGACACAACTAACTGACGTTGTACGTCAGAAGGTTTGAACAAAATCACCGGTTGTTCAAACCAGTAACAGCTTTTGCATGGAAATAGCATGCTCGTTTTTGACTACACCGTCAAGTTGAAGGTAAAGGTTTGGTTATAGCCTGTGATCAACGCACAGTGAGCGTCTCGGCGCTCAAAGTGAACCACATTTGCTGTTTAACCTATAAGCCGTCAATTCCGCGGTGATCCCCATTTTTGGATCTGTCCCTCACTATTCTATTTATTTGTATATAAACTTTGAATATACAGTTGTCCGTTGAACAATTGGCGAACTAAAATAAAGTCAAAGAATGATATAGTATTGAAGTTACAAGGCAAAAACAATCAAAAGCTATTTGATATGGAAAAGAAAGACATTTTTCAAAAAAAGAATCACAAGATAGTGACTAATTGTAATTTCTTGTTCAAAGCAACAACTGCACCGCTGAATCTCAGTGCAGCCTCCTTCAATTCATTCAGGTTATCCGTAGAACAAATCGCAACTCTAACAAAGTTGCTCCTCTCTTTTGAAAATTCTGGGAGGAACGACATTGATCCACCATAAACAACACCCACTCCTGAAACGACACATTCAACCTTCAACTGCTCCATCAAGTTTTGATACTGCTCTGGCTGTTTCCCTGGGAAACTTAGAATCAAGCACACAAACATTCCACAGTTAGGATCAATGATTTTGATCAAACCATTCTTGTAGGCGTCTGTTTCTGTAACGGCACCAACGAACACATTCTTTCTGATCAAATATTCATTACGAACTTTGAGAATCCATGAGATCCACCCTTCCATTTTACCCATTTGTAAGATGGCACCATATACAAACATCTGGGACAACCCACTAGGGGCTCTGGATGAAATGTTAGAATACCCCTTGATTACCTGTATCAACCTCTTGTGTCCCACAATAAATCCGAGTCTTAAACCAGGACCATAGATCTTTGAAAATGTTTCAACCCTCAACACTCTACCTGTGGTATCCAAGCTTGTATAACTCTGGTGCAAAGTTGAGATGAACTCATCGTTAGTCATGTTGAAATTTGGCTGCTCTTTGAAAGGCTGAAAGTTCAAATAACAGTATGGCTCATCCTCGATGATCAAGAAATCAAACTCCTCTGCCAATTGATATATCTTTTTCTTTTCCTCATTGGATATGGCAACTCCAATAGGGTTATGACCGCTTGGAATTGTATATAGGCATTTTGGTCTCTTCTTCCCCGGGCACCTGGTCTCCCATTTGACCAATAGCTCTCTCAAATAGTCCGAATAGAGCATAGTACCTGATTCGTCAAACTGGAGCTTGATAGGAACTGCTTCACACTTCAAATTATCAACCGACGAAAGAATAGGAATAAAAGTAAACTCCTCAACTAGTACGACATCACCAGCATTCAATATGCTATCAAAGCATTTGTCGATTCCATTGGCACCTCCACAGGTTAGAATGGTTGACCAATCGTCAGCCGAATATGCTGGACTGTTGTTCATTCTCACTGTAAAATCCTTTGTGAAATCAAGCATTGGTTTCAAACCGTCCGAATCGGAGTATTGAAGGCCATACTTGAGGTCAATCTCTGAGGTGGGATCTGCAGCTACCTGATTAATTGTCATCGTATCAGAACTAAGACTGTCAGTTCCATCAGAGGAGGTGTCAGTTTGGTCGTCATAACCAAATGGGAAGGGCTTGCTGGCTAGTGTGGCGTTGATCTTTGTAACTGGGAAGAAACCGTGATTTGGAACGCCACCCACCAAGTTGAGAGGTTTAGGGTGAGGCTTCACACCTTCTGGTAGGGAAACAGAAGACCAAAAAATCCTTGGTTGTCTTGCTTTGGCATGGTTGGAAATGAGGTGTTCGTGCTTGAAGTCCAATGTCATGTTGTTAGCTTGCTGGAGGTTTATCAGGTTTTTGAATGATCAGACTGTAAGTGATGTTGCATCTAGAGACAGATTGGCACAAAAATCTCCAGTACTGGTAGACATATAAATCATCAATATTTGAGTACAACCAAATTGCTTCGAAAATCGTGTCTAGTTCATTAATAATCAAGAAGTTTGACTGAAACAACCTCCTCCCCGGATCGGCGATAAGATATGCTAGACGGCAATTGAGCACACGCACGCACATTGAACTGGGCTCCTTTCTCATGCTACCCATACGAATTAGAAGGATTGAATAAGTAGTCCACTCCCTACAACTATTATACTAGTTGACAGTTGTATTTACTACCGCCAGCGCCAATTGAAAAACTAGTCTTGCCACTTTGAGGAAACGTGCCAAGTGAGTTGAAGAGGGCTGCAATTGGCTTCCATTGTAACGTGTTGCTCGCACCGCCATCTCTTCAACTTCAAACTACTAGCCTATAGTGACTCACAGAACACCACCTACTACAAACCAGTTGGCTAGATATGCGTCACGATTGCCCAACTTGAGAGACTATGTTCTCCCATATTCCGATATAGAAATGGCAACAGCGGACAGCCTGCTTTGCTCTTTTAACGTGACCAGTAAAACCAAGTACTCGGTAGATAGCAAATCAATGATGATAGTTGGTCTTGGAAACAAGAAGGCGTAGCTCAATAACAGATAGATATCATTCACAATGATAACGAGAGTGGGAATATGAAACGGAGTTACATACTGGAAACTTGCTGCTGGGTAACTTCACACCACGTCGCCAAAATCCTCTTCCACCGGGATCCTTCGTTGCTCCTCTTGCTCCCAAGGCTTCCGATGCTACAAAAAAGGATGGTTTAATAGAATTGCAATTTTTACCTCATAGTTCATCATAAAGACCAAAGTGTAAAGACGGTAGAGAATTATTGGAGATGTTTCTGTTAATCAACCGTTCGGTCTATCTTTGCCCAGAAAAGCAAAATCCGGTAATCAATATCAGCACCAGCCTCGTCTCCTTATCGGCCCGCGTCCTCAGCCTCTCACCCTCATCAGCCACCGCGCGGAAAAGTGTGAGCGCTTTAGGGAGCTAAAGCTAAAAATTGCAGGGGCCTCGTGCCAGATGTGGTTGTGTGATAGAGGGAGATGCAAGTAAGTAGCAAAAGCTAATACGGTGCGTTTTGAGTAGACTGATTTTGTACCACCTTGTTATCCATAGTTGAAGCTTCAAAAGAGAGCCTTGCAACGCGGAACATTAACCATCAGAGAGCTAATTAGTCTCAACGACATCACAAGAAAATACCTTGCCACATTACATCAAGGGTTCTCCTGTCTCTGTTTGCAATGCCAGAAATGTCCAAGAAGAGAAGCTTTCAGGATTCATCCGGTGGCACCAGTGAAGAAGACTCACCGCACCAAAGTTCCAACATACTGTCACCAGGGCAGGAAAAGAGAAAGGAAAAGAGAGCTTCAACTGCTATCATTGGTATATCTCGCTCGATATCTGCCTGCAAACGTTGTCGTCAGAAAAAAATTAAGTGCTCTCATGACTTTCCAAAGTGTGTCTCTTGTGCTAAGGCTAAGATAGACTGTGTCTCCGTGGATCCCGCCACAGGAAGAGAAATACCTAGATCATACATCGTTCACTTGGAGAGCAGACTAGAGCAGCTAGAGAAAAAGTTGAAATCTGCCGGTATTGAAATTGTATTGACGGAAGATGGGGCGCCTGAAGATACAACCTTTGAGACCCCAGATTACTCATTAGGAAATCTTACATCCACAACAACTGCAAATGGCTCACCTTTGAATGGTACCAATGGTAGTCCATGTGATACCACCAGCAGATCGGTATCCACCAATAATTCTCTCATGGCTGGAACTCTTCCACTTCCACAAACACAACCACAACCACAATCACACCAACAATCACAATACTCGTCAACTTTTCACAGCACTGGCCACTTGACTCCGCTTGCTCCGATGAATTCGAATTCGGCAAGTGCATTGTCTCCTTCTTCGTCATTCAGCTCTTCCATAAAACAGGAAGACCCAGTGTCTTTGAAATCATTAATGATGGAAAAGGTACACTCGTCAACGGCAGATTCTGGAACAAAGGCGCCGTCCTCCTTTTTTGGAGAGTCTTCGGGTATATCTTTTGCAAAGTTGATGTTTACGGCAGTCAATTTCAAGGGCACAGAGGCGAACTCGGCTAGTACCACGCCTGCACCAACAAGTTCTGCTGCTTATGGAAATCGAGCATCGACTGGAAATAACCCAGGCTCCACATCACAACACAGACGATCCATAATTGATCCATCCCTTCTCAAAAAGACTGCCGAAAATTCGACTAGTGCATTGTTACCCCCAAAACAACAGGCCGTCAGTCTGCTTTCAATATATTTTGCCCAGTCCAACTCACAGCTGCCTTTATTTCACAGGGAGGATTTTTTGAGGCGGTACTTTGAACCGATCTATGGTGAAGTTCCGGAGGATGCCAACTTTGCATCAACTTATACTTCTATCAACAGAGACTCATTGGGTAAAGTTAGTGAACCTGAGACTTGGTACTATCAGTACACCCAAATCCTCGATCGAGAAATCGAAAAGAATGAAGATGTTGATCCCCTCAAGGTGTCCGGATCGATCGACGTTCCCCAAAGATTTCAAATCCCACTCTTTTTCATGAACATGATTTTTTCCATTTCATCTTCGGTCACGCATCTCCAATATCCAGGGCACATATCTGACAATTTCAAAAATGCGGCGCTGAGACATATCGACACTGTTTATGTTTCTCCCGATAGATTGGAATCTCTCCAAAGTATGCTCCTTCTAACCCTATACTCTCTCATGAGGCCTGCTGTTCCTGGTGTCTGGTACATTCTTGGATCGGCCTTGAGAGTTTGTGTTGATTTGGGGTTACATTCGGAATCGGGTTCGACTGATTCTATCGCGTACGATGCGTTCACGTTGGATCTGAGAAGAAGATTATTTTGGTGCTGTTATTCTTTGGATAGACAGGTGTGTGTTTATCTTGGAAGGCCATTTGGTATCCCCGAGGAAAGTTGTCATGTACCGTTCCCCAGTAGTCTTGATGATGCTCTGATATCTAGGGAGGACGATTCGATACAGGATTATTCTACAAAGTCAAGCGGTATGTCCACTTATAAAAGTGTTTCATTGTCAATGTTTCGAATAAGGAAATTACAAGCAGAGGTTCAAAGCATACTATATGCAAGAAGGGAAATACCGAGAAAGTTTGCCAATTTGGATGCCTGGTATCAGGATATTTCACAAAGATTGAAATTGTGGAAATCCAGTGCTCCAAAGACTCAAAGAAAAATGAACTGTGATTTCAACTTTGAATTTTTCAACTTGAATTATGCTCATACAAAGGTGATTTTGAATGGACTCTCTCCTAATAAACCTACGTTATCACTCCAAAACTACATCAATGTTGCATCAGGATCAAGAGAAATCATTGAGACATACTACGAATTGTACAAGTTCAAGATGATGAATTACACGTGGGCTGCTACCCATAACTTGTTCATGGCAGGGTCCTCATTTTTGTACGCAATTTTCAATTGCAAAGAGGTGAGGTCTAGTACTAAGCTATCAGACGTGCAAACAGTGGCTCTGTACTGTAACTCAATATTGAACAGTTTGACAGATAAATGTGATGCTGCAGTTCACTGTCGTGATATATTCGAGATACTAACTGCTGCCGTGATAAAGCTAAGGTACACCGATAACATCGTGAACTCTATAGACTTAAATCGGATTCCATCTCCCGATATAATTGCTAAAAGTCAACCTGGAAGGCATGTTCCTGAGAGCTTACAAGACTTGGTCTCCAATTTACCAAGCTCCTTACATGAACAAGAAAAATTGAGGCAGCAAGAAGAGAGGGATAGAGCGCAAGAAAAGGATCAAGAACAGCTGAAGATCACCCAATTACAAAGCCAAAAGGAGAAGCAAACTCAAAATCAATCTCCAGAAGAGAACATGTTTCCGTTCGAATGGTCTACCAACGAGCAAGACTTAACCAGATTCTTTGAACAATTGGATCGTTCAATGTCCCCAGTCTCCTCAGTTAGATCTTCCAATGATGATCTGTCTCCTTTACAGCATAACTTATCAATGAGTGGTCCCCCTCGTATGGAACAAAACGAACAGTTACCCCCAATACGTCAACCCCCACTTGCATCGCAACAGCAAGAACAGACTCCGTCTGCGATGGGTTCCAGTCAACACTTCTTTCCTTCGGGCAGTTTACTACATCAACACCCTCGCAACTATTCTCAAGCAATACAAGACTCCTCTGCCACTCGTGCATCTTTACCTCAAATGATGGTTTCGCAACCCCCTCAACATATGCTGGGCCAGAATGGCACTTATCTGCAAGGGCCAAATGGTCCAAATGGGGCAAATGGAGGAACAATGTCATTTTCGGTGCCACCCTTGCAAAACAGGGGTTTCCAGCAGCAGCAGCAACAACAACAACAGCACCAGTATAATGGTCAGCATCGTTCTTTGGATCCACAGACAGCAACACCTCAATCTTCTCAAATGCCGACACCTGCATTTTTGTACTACAACAATGGCAATGCTACACCTCCGGGTTCTTTCTCAGCGAACGGAGGAGGAATCTCCAGTTCTGAGCTTAGGTCGAGGAGCAATGGCGGTTTTGGAACAATCTCTTCTGAGATTGAGAAAAAGCTGTCTAAAGAAGGACAAAAGATTTATAAGATGATTTATCAAGTTCCAACTGAAAGCATCTGGGATCAGTTTTTTGCCACCCCTGTATCCAACGATGAACAATGAGTGTTTTCGTTCCAGCATTTATTTTCGCTAGATTTTCCCTTATTCAAAAGAACTTTTCCATTTGCATTTGCTTTCCAAGTGTTAAAAGAATATAAGGGACATTAGCCCTTTAAATAACGTAATAAGTAAGAGGAGAACTGAAGTAAAAGAAGTTTTTATAGGCAGTGCGGTAGGTGTTGCGTCTGTTGTTGCCAGTACCACAACCGAATTCCAATTAAACTCCATCACTGTTTGTTCTATTGATTTTTAAGAACTGTACGATGTAACGGAAGTGGGACTTCGTTCTAGGGAGTGGAGGGTGGCTGTTATTTTATTCTACTCCCTCGCGAAGGCCCCCACGCAGCCGCATCTCACTGATGAAAAGTTTGAATCTTCAGCGGCAGATTTAAGATCTGTCTAGGTACATTGGTGCTTATTTACTCTTAAACAGGCTAATAATCTTGGTGTCCTCATAGTTGCAATCCATCCAGTAATGACGACAGTTCGCGCAGTAATAGGCTCATCGTTGTTGAAGAGGTCGTACAGCACCAAGTTTCAGCCTGGAGAAGCGGTGCTTGTAACTCCCACCAGACAGATCAAACCAACTGTTAAGAGATGGTTGATCAAGCCACTCCAGCCTGGCCAGCATTACACGGTAGAGACCGGACAGTTCAATCACAACGACATCATTGGAACTTATCCCAACACAACCATTTTCACTCACAAGGGTAAGCATACAGGATCGTATCTCATGTCAAGGCCAACAACGGATGAATACATCAACCTCATCAAGAGAGACGCCCAACCTATTTATACGCTCGATGCAAACGCCATAGTGAATTTGGCCGATTTGCACATTGACTACCCAGTGCTATCTGAAGACAAGCAGTCCATCAAGTCACAGCCTTTGCAATTTCTGGAGGCTGGCACAGGGCACGGGTCATTGTCCTTACAGATCGCAAAGTTGATTCACCCCGCTAACTGTTACATCTCACTCTTCGGATTGGAAAAGGGTAGAGGTGCCATATTACACTCTATTGATTCTTCGGAGAGGCATTCAAAAACGGGCATGAACACGGTGAAAATGTTCAGAGGTGGGATGTATGCGAATAATTTGGAATGGCATGTTAGTGAGTCTCCCTCAGCATGGCTTTTGAATGAATCTGACCATTGGAGACAAGCATCTAAACCTCTGAGTGAAACAGCGTATGAGGAAGATGAGGCTTTTTTGGATGGTGTTTTCTTAGATATGGCTGGTGCTGAGGATCAGATTGGCGTCATCTCGAAGTATATGAAGGTTGGTGCTCCATTGACCATTTTTTGTCCCAGTGTAACACAGTTAATGGATGCACTCAAGGCTGTTGAAGAAGACATGAAAATACAGTTTTTTAAATCATTCCAGATCATGGATGGAGCTGGTGGAGGCTTGAAAGAGTGGGATACTAGAAAGTCAGTCATAAGAGCAACCGGCAAACCTGGGTGGGTGTGCAGGCCCAAGGTTGGTATAAGGGTCTGCGGTGGTGGCTTCGTCATCATCTTCAAAAAGACTGCCTCAACGTTACAGGAGATTATAACAGGAAAAGAGCATATCAAAACTCTTGATGTCACCACTGGGCCAGCAGGTTACACGGGGGCTGAAGACTTAGAAAAGATAGAGGTAGCAACTGCCACCACTACCGATCCTGCCGATGTTTGAACAATGAGGTGCATGTACATAGCTTGTAATTATTTTTGATTTCGAAAAACATTCAAATGTATTTTATCATTCAAATGTATTTTATAGGAACCCACAAAAGAAAACAAACAACAAAAGACAAATAGAAATAAAGAGAGAAAACTTGACAAGATGACATATAATCTGGAAAGAATTGAAAGCATGATTTATACAACTAATCTTTTGGGAAGAAAGAGTTCAACAAGAGTAAGCGTTGATTGATATAGCTATATTGAACAACAACAGCGTCTTATTGAAAAGTCATGCAGTAAACATTCTTGAAATGATACAAGATATAAGAGGGACATTAGGTGTGAATCACTTAAAACCTGACTCTTGACTTTCTGGCCTTGGTCTTCAACAAGATCTTTTGTTTCTGTTGTTCCTCTTCTTCGCTCTCTTCTTCTTCGGACAATTCCATTTCTTCAACATCTTCTTCTTCCTCTTCTTCTTCTTCTTCAGCTGCTGCGGCAGCCTTCTTGGTGGCCTTTTCAGCCCTTATCTTCAACTCCACTTCTCTCATTCTCAACAATTCAGGGTGGGTCTCGAGCAACTTCTTATCCAATGCCAATTGTCTTTCCTTGTTACCCTTCATTCTGTTCTTATAGAAGGCTCTTTCTCTTCTTTGTCTAATTTCTTCAATTCTGCTCATTGCCTTCAATGTTGTAGCAACCAGATCTCTGTTGTATCTGACAGGCACGTTTCTTCTTTGAGCAAAGGTCAAGGTGGAATCCACGGCAAGCTCCTTACCTGCAGCCTTTCTGAAAGCCTTTGTCCATCTTAGCTTTCTTGGGTTACGTCTCTGCTTGAAGGCTTTGTGACATTTGGAACGGCAAAATCTGAATTCTTTGGCATCGTTTCTGACGAACATCATACCATGACCAGGATAAACTGGAGAGGAACAAAAGTGGCATGCGTAAACTCTCATTTCGAATTGTGTTTGTGTATGTGTATGTGTGAATGGAGTTTCAAGAGAGCTGAAGCGGTTATTTTGCTAATAATAGAGGGTTTGTCAATCGATAATGTCTCGCTGTTTTATCTTTGTCCAAAGTAGATCTGCTAATGCTCAGTAATGTTCAAGAGTGGCGGTAATCAGACTAACAAATGATGAATGAGAGTTTTGTAAAACGGTAGTCTGGTCAATTTTTCCCTAATGTAATGATAACTGACTGCTGGAGATAAACTGAGGTTGTAGTAGTTGTGTTCTATCAATGATGGAGAACAGTACTTGGCTGGTGTCTCAGCAAAGATCATACCCAAAGAAAAAAGAGGTAAAGAAAATTTATTTTTCAGAATATTTTAATGATAAAAAAAAGTATAAAAAAAATCTCTTTTGAAGGTACACTACTCTGTCTATGTCACATATTACGTCAGCCAGCACTACCTTTTGAAGACGGATGGCCAGCGGGCAACACATCTTGAACCGCCTACGCTTTGAATTGAATAAAAATAATCAGAAATCCTTTTGGATGATCGTCGTCTCATCTCATTGACATACTATACCGTCAAATACCATAGATTTATTAGATCCTTCCGCAACATCTACAGTCACACACTTGACCCACTAAGTAGCTGACTTCTCTCAGGTTTGACATACTCACCCCAGATGTCTAGCATACAGAACATAAGTATTCCAACTCTTCCTATTCCAGGCGAGAATGGTTCGTCCAACAGCCAACAGGAAACCTCTTCAACATACAACATACAACCACAGCATGAGTTTGCTCCAGTCCAGCAGCAGCAGCAACAACAAAGTCAAATCTCAACGATGGAAAGGTACTTTAACGAAGCGTCGAACTATATGTCTGAGCATCCAGGAGTTACATTCATCGGTACTTTTGCAGCAGCATATGTAGTTGCTGGTGTCTATCAAAGGATGAGAGTGGGATCTGCAGGTAATGCCAAGTTCATGACTGGTGGTTTTGATGCCAAAATGAATGCTAAAGAAGCTTTGAGGATTTTGGAATTGAAAGAAGCCACTTTGTCTAAATCAAAACTGAAGGAAAACCATAGAAGAATCATGTTATTGAATCACCCCGATAAAGGAGGTTCTCCATTTTTGGCCACTAAGATCAACGAGGCCAAGGATTTCCTGGAGAAGAGAGGAGTTAAAAAATAATAGTTCAAGCAATTCTTGTTGCAAATCAGGAGGAAAGGAAAATAAAGTAAGAGGAGAGACTACAGACGGTTTTCCTCGATTATAATATCGAATTTTTCATCTTTCTTCTTCTTATTTTGAGTCCTTGTATATATGTATATCAAAATTTAACCAACCTAGTCATACCGTTATATTCTCTATCTAAGTGCATTCACCAGACCTTCCAAAATGGCCTCGTAGATTCGCCCACACTACTATTCCCTCCGTTCGCCAAGGTCTGTTCTAATTTCCGTTGTCTCTCTTTGAACCTGCTATCCAATCCCTTCATCAGATGTTCTTCTTCCTGTTGCTTTACATGCTCGGCTTGAACAACATGCTTGATACCAAATCTATCCTTGATAAATTCATTGTTGGTTGTCTCATCTCCCATAATTTTATCACGATCTGCTGCCTCATACATGATAGAAGGTAGGGGCTTTTGAGGAATCATCTTATCCTTCTCATACTCGTACAAGTCCTGGTAGTCAGCAGTTGATAGCTCTCCAAGTATAACCTCTTTGACTCTTAACTGGAGCCTTCTAAAGGGGGTGAAGACATTATCGTATTCGTTCCATTTCAAGAAGAAGACTCCAAATATGACAAACGCCCATATTGAACCCTTTCCAATCAAAGTTGCACCTCTGTCAAACTTACTCATGTTGGTCACTCTTCTTAATACTTTGTAACGGCCAGGGTAGAGTTCACTAGGAGGTCTTGGAAAGTACTGCAACTTTTTCATGTCCACCCTGATCTTGTTATAGTCGGTTGTATCCTGTGCTATCTTCCCACTGTACTTTTTCATTGAACCTGGTGACTCGAACTCGGATGGGTATCCTTTAGCGGGCCTCGAATCCTGAGGATCATAAGGATTGTACGGAGCCTTTGGTTGGACCCATCCTGGAGGGTTCGGCCTTCTCTCAAGATCGCTGTAATCCGATGGCAAAGAAGACATTCCGATTACTGATATCAATGTTTGCCTTCTATCAATTCTGGTGTAAGTTCAGCAGGGATACAGATGAATGAAAGAAACGTTTCCATATACCCCACCTTTTCTCTATCTTTTTGTATACTCTGCCAGACGCTGCATTGCCTCTAAAGCGAGCGTCAACCATCCCCATCCCCATCACGGGCACGCGTTCCCTTTCCCCAAATTCTCACCAGAAGTAAGCGCACAACATCTATATATAGATAGTTAGATAGATATAAGAATCACAATCTGTTTTCTCCCTGATCTGGTTGTCAATTGCCATTCAGCCATAAATCGTACACTGACCGACAGCTTTTGAAAAACCGGATATGTCGCTTTTGACTAAAGTGCTTGGTTTCTTTTCCTTGGAAACACTCGATGCAAGACTATTCCCACCATCAGATCTGAAGAAGAAGCAGCAGGTTATACAATCCTCTCACAAGTCAAGGTGGTCAACATGGGAGTTTAGATTCTACCTCTTGGTCTTTGCCATTGTCGTTCCATTGATGTACAAGACGGCAATGGATGCATCCAATGAGACAAACCCAAACTACTACATCTACGTGGGGATCTTATCCGATGGATGGATGTTTGGAAGAAAAGTTGACAATTCGGATGCCCAATACAGATTTTTCAGGGATAACTTCCCCATGCTATCGTTACTCATTGCAGTGCATTGGGGATCCAGAAAATTTGTGAATGGAATGATGAAGATTGGTACCAGACTGCAGTTTGACCTTGTGTTTGGTTTGATCTTCTTATTTGGTGCCCATGGATTCAACTGTTTCAAAATCTTGTTCCATGTTGCTCTCATGTATGCTCTAGGTAGACTCTCTTCCAAGAATAGGAAGTTGAGCATCTTGCTTTTGTGGGTCTATGGTGTTGGAACCTTGTTCATCAATGACAGGTATAGACAGGTCGAATTTGGTCAACTATGGTCGCCACTGCAGTTTATGGATGGCTTTCATGGGATCATCGCCAGATGGGATGTGTTTTTCAATTTTACCTTGTTGAGATTGTTGAGCTTTAACCTGGACTACATCATGAGGAAGGATACCTTGATGGAAGAACTGCAAAAACAGGACAAGAAAAATTCCAGCGAGTCTACAGAAACGAAACAAATCAACTTGGAAGCCTCTGAACCAATCATTCTTGAAGAGCGTGCTAGGCTTTCTGCCCCAATAGATCTTTCGCAGTATAACTTGCAAAACTACCTCTCATATGTGCTATACACTCCATTGTTTATTGCGGGACCCATATTGACCTTCAACGATTATCTGTATCAGTCGACAGCTGCAACAAGATTACCATCAATAACGACAAAGAGGACGATAATATACGGCCTTCGTCTACTCTTTTGCATCTTGGTGATGGAATTCATCCTTCACTTCATATACGTTGTTGCTGTCTCAAAGGCTAAGGCATGGCATGGCGATACGCCTTTCCAAATATCAATGATTGGATTGTTCAATTTGAACATCATCTGGTTGAAATTGTTGATTCCATGGAGACTGTTCCGTTTTTGGAGTTTGTTGGATGGTATCGATCCTCCAGAAAACATGATCCGTTGCATGGATAACAACTATTCAACCTTGATGTTTTGGAGGGCCTGGCATAGATCCTTCAACAAGTGGGTTACAAGGTACATCTATATACCTTTGGGAGGTGCCAAGTATAGGGTTTTGAGCTCGTTGGCTGTCTTTTCCTTTGTGGCCATTTGGCATGACATCCAACTCAAATTGTTAATTTGGGGTTGGATGATCGTTTTGTTCTTGGTTCCTGAAATTGTCATTACCAACACGTTCAAGCCATACTCTGAAAAATGGTGGTTTAGGCATGCATGTGCTTTAGGTGCAGTTGCCAACATTTGGATGATGATGCTGGCCAACTTGTTTGGTTTCTGTCTTGGTAAGGATGGTTTGTTGATGTTGTTGACTGATATGTTCACCACTTTGTCTGGTTTTGAGTTTTTCATTGCCTCTTCCTTCTGCTTGTTTGTCGCTGCACAGGTTATGTTTGAAATGAGAGAAGCTGAGAAAAGAAGGGGTATCAATGTGAAGTGCTAAGCGGGTCCTATTTTCTTTCTTTTTCTCCATCATTACATTTTTGTTGCCATCAGTTTGTGTTTCGAGTCTTTCTGGCCAACAGATTCTCGAATTCATATCTAAACGAAACTGTATATAATTACATTTACATATATAGTCTTGCCGATGTATACACATTTCGAGCTTTATGAAGTACTTTTACATAAAAGAGCTCATTTGTACATGTTCTTGTAATCTCTGGGACTAACAAATGCTCCTTTGCTCTTGACACCCCACAACCCTGTCTTGCGTCCTTTAGCTTTTCTTTGTAACATGTGATACTTCTCCTCCTTGCCATCAAACTCGGCTCCATGTTTAGCTTCGTAAACGGTTCCAATTCCATGCCTTATCATTTCTTCACTGACATCGTTGAACCCATTCCATCTCAATATCAGCACCTTTGATACTATTCTGTTGTACTGGTCAAGCGCCAAAGGTTTTACGTAGACCCTCTTGCTCAATAGAAACCTTCTTAACCACTCCAAGGACTCTTTAGAGTGCAGCTGTGCAGGCTTGCCGAAGTGAGAGCATTCTGGAGCATCCACTCCACAGAGACGAACGTGAATTGTCTTGTTCTTCAACTTTCGAAACTGGTTCACCTCTGGTAATTGTCTAAGCCAACCCCAACCTGCTAAAACCCCACCGGGTGTATGGTACAGGTGAAAGTTGTCCCCATCCCCTACGGATGTCACTTTTCCTCGAAGATACTTTGTTCTGAAAAATTGGTTTGGAATGTCCAACGCTGTTGGGAATCGACGTAGATGGGTTCTATAAAAACGATATGATATAATCAGTGCAGCTGCTGTAGAAGCACCATAAAGTAGAACAAGTGGGTGAGTGGGGCTTACGTATGGGTGCTGTTCTTTGTCTTTTTCATTGCTTTTCGTCGGCACCGGTGGCATCTTTTGGCAACGATGTGTGAAAAAAATGGATGTAGCTTCACACAAGATGTTTAGTCTTGATAAATGTGATTGCTCAACGGTTTATTCAATGTAGTGGTGATCGTGGTGATGCTTCCTGCTCTTTCAAATGTTGAAGCAACGACGAGTTAAAGAGATCAAAAGTTAGACTGTGAGTGCGATCGATCACTAGGAAGAACAACAAAGTGGAAATCAAATTATATGGCTATGGATAGCATATCACTACAAGTTAGTTTTTTGCAAGAGATTATACCCACCGTATTCTCATGGCTTTTTCATCGAGACGGATGAATAGTGAGGTTTGTATACCCAATATCATGTTTTGGATCCAGATCTCCCCAATCATGCCCGTGCCAAATCAAAACACAGGAAGATCCATGCTCGAACCCGTTTGGATGCGCACGCGCGCACGACATGTTGTGGGGATTTTGAAGAGAGCCCGAGAAGAGAGGCGAAAGAGGAAGTTGAAACAAGACTAGTTCGTTCATGCGTATGAGTTTCTCCCGGTTCACCATACGTTCAATAATTACTCTACAATCAGTGAGTACTAAGCGAAGATGTTTTTGGGGCATTTGATCAAAGGCACCAGAGGTAAGACGCTTGGCACGCTTGGCCGCCCAGTTGGTGGATTCAGATGTGCCGCCACCCAACAGCCCTTCGTTCACCATGAAGGTTTACAGCCCATTAGAACATTCAAGAGATCATACGTTAATTATGTATACTTCAACAAGAGAAAATCCAGGTTCGGCTCCATCTACGACTTCCAATGGACTCCCAGGTTGAAGAGAAATCTGTTGATAGGTGGCTCCGTGTTAGCCGTTATAATCATAACTCATATTGAAGAAGCGCCGGTGACCCATCGAAAAAGACTCATGATAACTCCTGCTTGGTTAGAAAAAAGTTTGGTTGATACTCAGTATGAAAGTTTGATCAGACAGTACCAGAGAGAGATTTTGCCCGATAGTCATCCAACGTCCATTAGGGTTAAGCAGATCATGCACAGATTGATCCGAGCTGCGGAGAACTATTACGATCCAGTCGCTGGAACTAAGCTGAACTTGTTCGAGGACACAAAGAGTCATACTGCTCCCCTGTTAGACTGGAAGATTCATGTTATTGATGATGTCAAAAATGGTCGCGAGCAATTACCTAATGCATTTGTCATTGGAGGTGGTAAAGTGTTTGTCTTTAGGTCCATCCTATCGTTGACTGAAAACGATGACGGATTGGCTACAGTGTTATCACATGAATTGGGGCATTTGTTAGCGCACCATATTGAAGAAAATGTTTCGAGACAACCCTTCTACATGGCGTTAAGAATGGTGTTGAACTCTTTGTTTCATAGTTCTACTGGGGGTGATATTCTTACGCAGTTAGGGTTGAACATGCCAGCTTCGAGAGAGATGGAAACAGAGGCTGACTATATTGGACTCATGGTGATGTCAGCTGCATGTTTCAACCCACATGAAGCGCCCAATTTCTGGCAACGTATGGCGCGGTGGGAAAAGGGTAAAGGTGGAGGAGTGCCAGAGTTTATGTCCACTCATCCTAGGTCAGAAAAAAGGAATCAAAACATTCAAAAGTGGATGCCCTTAGCGGAGGGCTTGAGGGAGCACAGCGAATGTGGTGCGCTTCAAAGCACCATTCAGATGTTCAAGTGGGGCTGAGATTGATGGGCTTTGTATATAATGAATGTATATAGCTATTGAACAAGATTCAATTGGTAGTTCCAGCCAACAACAGCTGAATGCGAACAGGTTCGAGTAACGTAACGAGAAACAGGCATTCCAGATCGCCTGCAAGTCGAGTGTGAATGAGTGGTTGTTCGTCTGGCACCTTTCAAACTACCACCAAGTAATTCCTTCCAAGCAAAACCGTAGACAGGTTGGGTGTTGGTGGTAAGTCGTAAAGAGGCCCTCGGCACGGCACCGGCACGGCACCGGCTATAAGCAGGCAGGTTCCATTCTCAACGTGCATTCGTGCGTGCATCGCTCGCATAGAAGCAGAAGCACAGAAGCACACAAAACACAAAAAGTTGTTCCATCTCACTCGCAGCAGAAAAAGAAAGAGAGAGACAACTACAAAACCTTGTTGTGCTTCCTTCATATACACATCTTTGTTCTTTGCTTTCTCTGTGGTTTCTTCCTTTCCCACCCACTCATATCTAACACTCTCTCTTCAAATTTAACTAAGTCATGGATCTCCAATCGTTACTGGGAGACACCACAGCTCCCGGTTCAGCTGGTGACATCACCAATGGACACGGTAATGTTGACCCATCAAGTAAGAACAACACCAGAACAAGCACCAGAGCTTTCCTCGATATGGTCACATCTCCACAGGATGAACCTCATAGGCCAAAAGATTTGATATACTATTTTTCCATTCCTCAAACTTTGATCCAGCGGGAACTGATAGAATTGATGGTAAAACTGCATACGCCAAGCCTCTTGAAACTCTTGGATGATCAGGATAGCACTTCAACAACCAACAACGAACAAAATCCACTCCCTCGTCACAACATGGAGTACTTGGATGATTCATCATTGCTGGATCTCTTCATTTCTAGCGTTAAGCAGGTAACCAATCACCCTAGTTTGCTCGTTAACTACTACATGCCTAAGAACATGCTCTTGTTGGATACAAAGGAGAATCTAAAGGATCCTTCGTACAAATATGTAGTGATCGATCAAACTTTGAACACCCTGATGGAGATGAATTTATCCAAGACGATCATCATCAACGCAGCAAACTCCAGAGAACTCGATTTGATCGAATCAATCTTGATCGGAAAGAAAAATTTACAGTATTATAGGTTTAGTGGTGCCTCCTTGTACTACGAGAACCATGGATCGTTCAACTTCAACAAACAGCAACAGCAACAGCAACAACAAAAACAAAAACAAAATTCCTCTCCGTCAAATGAGGAAAATATGAAGAAGAAATCCAAGAAGATGGCAAAGAATGAGAAGGAGAAGGAGAAGCCCAAGAAGAAGAAAAATAATTCAAAGTCAGAACACCAGCATACCCATGAACAACAGGAAGATGGTCAACAAGAGCATCAACTTTCTGATCATCAACAACCACATCATCATCATCATCATCATCATCACCATCACATGCATGAGCAACATCCGCATCAGAATCATCACCAACACCAACATCAACACCATCATGCTGAATACACTCAGCATAACGAGGATACCTATATTCAAAATCCTCATACCCGTCATTCTGGCCAAAGTCATAATCATTCCAAAAATGGAGATGAGTACTTGTCAAAGCTCTCGAAAAACACTGCACTGTACAAAATGATTCGCGAGCAAAATTCAACAAACACCATTAGCGTTTACTTGATACTATCCAATCAGATGAATAGCTTGGTTCAGTTTGAAGAATTGAAGAGTGATCTTATCATTTCGCTTGACACAGGCTTGAAGCAAGTCACTTCATCCCCAATGATTCCAATTTTGAAACCAATTTGCCTGAATTCCATTGAATATTTTGAACTCAAGTTGGATGAGTTATATCCCGATCTATCTATCTTTGAGTTCAACAAGCTTTTGACATTTTTGACCGTCACAAACAGAGCCAACGTGAATTTCAAAGACAACGACGATTTGCATGTTGATAAGCTAGTCGATTGGATAGTCGACAGCCAATCCAAAAAATACCCATTTTCCATCAGCCTTCCCAATTTGGAAATCACGTCCAGCCTGAAGTCTCAAATGAGAAAGTCACTTTCCAGTCTCAACTTTACCAAACCGTACAAGCTTGACACATATGAGTTTTTCGACAAACAATTAGAAGAAAAGCAAACAGAATTGATCAAAAGGATGAAACTGGATGATAACAGCATGGAGTTAGAACAGGATGCAACATTCAACGCGTATCAGCTCAAGCTTGCCGATATGATATATGCTAAGCTAGATGAGACCTCTGCAAGTGTTGAAAAAAGCAATGAGACGGCTAAAATGTTGAACTTGGATGACTCCAAGAGGCAATTGTACCTGGAAGATAGGGTGATGAGAATTGGTGAGAAATTCAACCAGCTACAAAAATCAAAGACAACATCTGCAAATCTTGTTACTCAGGTTGAAAAGAACAAGTTGGATCTAGAAAAGTACCAGGACATTCAAGACCAGATTCAGTCTAAGCTTACCGCATATGAGGATAAGCTTGTCTTAAAAGTGGAAACAACAGAAAATGATATTCAAATGCAAGAGGAAGTCATTACGAAGTTGATCGATGGCAAAATTTCATTGGAAGAGAGGCTCAAATCTTTGGCAGGCTCCAACGATGAGCTTCGTCAAGATTACCAGTTGCAGTCTTCAAAGGCGGCTGAACTTTCAAGTGCGTTGTCCTTCGTATCTGCTAAGCGTGATGCCTTGAAGGCTGAATCAGAAGGAGGGTTCAGCAAACTCAAGGCAACCTCAATCAAGGACGAAGTTGCAAGGTTTGAGAATAAACTGGATGGCTTGAACTTGCAGAATGACTTTTTGGAGAAGTACATCAAGTCGTTGGAGTTACTGGTTAAGGACAAAGTGCAGTCCGGTGGGAACGGGAGAGTTAGGGCTAGCCGAAGCACGACTCCATATCAATGACTGGGTTCACCTTGAAGGTTGTGATTCTTGAATTACGCGGCTTTAATTGTGTAGCGGTCTGCTGATTGTATAATAAATGTGACCCTTTAAAAAAAGAGAGGTTAGACAGTTCGAAGAACGGAAATCGAAAAGTATCGAATCGGTAATGTTGTGTTTCAACAACAGCAAACAATAAAAAGATAAGCGCCAGAAATAAAAATTAGAAAAGCAAGAGCCGCGATGATAGGACAATCATAGAGAAGTGACAAACTGGATGGCATTTATATGCTCGCAATACCTTCCTTTGACACCAGCTATGACTCTTTCAGGCTCGACATCAAACCCTAGTTTCTTGCCACCAATAGCGGCAAGGTTCCCAATATAATCTTCCCCGTCAGTCTTTGCCAATCCCTCCAGTTTCCCAAAAACTTTCTCGCCAACACTGCATCTTTTTGCCTTGTTTTTTTCATCATCCTTCTGACTGTTGCCAGCATTTCCCGGTGGGTGTAAAGCAGGAGCCTCTCTCGAATACTTGGGACAACCATCGCCAATTTTACCAACTGTTATCTTGACTCTGTTCAAAAATTCGCCCATCTTCAATCTGATACCAGCGAGCTTTTCGTCTTCACCAATTTCAACGACAGTTTTGTATTTGACATGCTTCCAAAATCCAAACGTTTTCATCTTCTCTGTCGGATCCCTTGGGACAAAAATGATATACTCGATGTACTTGTTATATCCAACAATCACCTTGGCAAGATCTCTTGGTATCACAGTATTGATGGGAGATCCAAATTCCAACTGCCTACTTGAACCGGCAAAGTAGTCTGTCTTGATGAGGTATGCCGGAGGAGGCACTGTGCTTCTCCGCATGTGAGCCGTTGTGGAACAGTTGGGGCCCGTAATGGAGACCGTACCATTGATAGTACCAGCACTCACAAGGTTAAAACTATTGACATTGGTATCCCTTAGTATAGGATGATAGTCATCAAACGGTGTTACAAAGTGATGTTTGTACTGTGGATCTGTCAACGTTTGAAGCTGTTGTATCTTCCTCTTTGCTTTTTGCCGCTCGGAGAGCTTACGTTCTGCCGACTCTAGCAGCTTGAAAGTGACAACTATCAAGCCTAGCATAATGGCTCAAACTTTCTTTGCTGTCTTCGTCTATTGTTGTTGACAGCAACTGAATAGAATTCAAGACGTGATCTTAGTTTGATATTAATTTAGTGAGAATCTTGGCGTTTGATGTGAAAAGAAGGGCCGATCCACCAAGTAAATATATTGTGTATGTTGTTGTGGCTACTGTCGGTTCGTTCCAGGTAGAGAACGGGAGATAAGGATCATGACCGTATCTGTGGGGCCAAAATGGTCACCCCACGCGGCACAGCCCTGATCTGTCGGACTCGGCGTGGGGCTCTCTATCTTAACCCTTCTTCACCTTCATTCATATATATATACAATACAATAAC
This sequence comes from Ogataea rishiriensis, assembly GCA_030569615.1. Lineage (NCBI taxonomy): Eukaryota > Fungi > Ascomycota > Pichiomycetes > Pichiales > Pichiaceae > Ogataea > Ogataea rishiriensis. The sequence goes on along the minus strand of JAJMLH010000060.1, from coordinate 17,442 downwards.
ATAACAGTAGACTCAAGCACAAGTATACAGTTGTGAAAACCTTCACGAGTCCTTCTCCATCTGCGTGTTAAAAAACTCTCGAATCTCATCCTCAGTCACAATCTTATTTGTCTCAGCAAAAGGCTTCAAAAATTCGGTAAGCTTGTTCTTGATCTTGTCGTATGCCTGTGCACCGTTCAACGCATCTGCAACCGGCAGTTTGCTCAAGTTTTTCATCCCCAGCTCAAATATCGATGAGCTGTCGTCGTCGTCGTCTTCCTTTGCCGGTTCATATACCGGATCCTCCTCGTATATGTACGAGTGCATAGTTAACAGTTTGACTAAGCTCTCTGTTGACGGCTTCTTTGCAGCTATCAAATCCTGAAGCTGTGATTTGAAATCCTCCCTGAGAAAGATTGTGTAGGGGTAATCGCGCTTTAATCGTTTGCTTGGCTGAGAGTCACAGCTTTGGTTATCATTCTTGATGGAGCCCCTGAGTAGATTCAACCTCGATTCGATGGAGTCCGATTTCAAATGATAAACAGTTTCACATTTCAGTTCTTGCACCAACGTGGCCATTTCACTCTTGTAGTTCTCCACGCACTTCCAACAAATGATAGTTTCAAAGCTGTCCAGGTCGGGGAACCCAGGTAACGGTAAAATCTCATCCTCTTCATCTGAGTCAGATTCGTCGTCACTCCTGTCAACGTTTTTCTCTTCTCGTTTAATCAAATTGTCACTTTCAGCATCTACGCCAGGGGCAGACAACAAGTGCAATTTGTTGTTGTCCTTTTCGTTACCTTTAGTGCCATTAATCTCTCTTCCTGCTGTTTTCGCTGGCTTTCGATCCATGACGCCTGGTCTTAAGCCCATTATGCACTCCTCGTGATACCAATCTTCCCCACAGGTGTCTCCAAAAATGCATTGGAACATATTGCTATCTTCCATCGGATTGTAAGCCTGTTTACAGCTGCAAAACAGCCCATGAAAGTTGTCATTGTACAAGTTGGAGCTAGACGGTATGTCTTCACCAAGACCAACAGAACTATTGTGAAGGCCCCTTCTGTTCAGGTCAATCAGCGCCCCAGAGGTGGGCGTTGTGGAAGACCTTAGTTTGCACGCACCACCATACTTCATCCTAGATGTGCCACAGTCACATGTGAATGATCTCTTAGTGAAAAGCTCAACCAAATCATGTGTTGCATGGCATTGGATTGAACAAGCATAACAAACTCCAGATGGTTGGTCTCTGTTCGCTTTGATGCAAGTCAAGCATGCAAATACTTGCTGCCTTAGTGATCCCAAGGAATAGCTGCAGCAATCTGGATCATATGGCATCAGTTCTCTTGCCTCTTTCTCACTATGGATTGAAATAGGTAAGCAAAAGTGTTAGTGGTTAGTTTTGATGGTGCAAGTTTGTCATCAGAGTTAGACATCTACTTACAGCCTGGACTGTTGCTTCAAATAGTCAACTGCTGTGATTGAACACTCTTCGTTTTCATTGATTTGTGCCAACATCTTCAAAATTCCCAGTTCTTGGTTGAAACTTGTAACCTATCAGAATAGATAAGACAGAGAAGGTTTAGAAAAAGTCTGATATTGTTTTTGTTGTTGTAGAGAATAAATTTATGATCGCCCAGATACAACGCAGGCGCGAAGAGAGAACCGCGAACCGCGAACCTCGCGGACAACAGCTTTTTTGTAAATCAATTAAAGCTTTGTTTTGAATTTTATGGCAAAGGGCTCAAGCCAGAGGTCTAACTGCAACCTCGTTCGCTGAGCTGTTAACAACTGAGGTATTCAATTGGACATCAGACTAGTCCAAATAGCTTTGAACAAGGCACTGCAACGGTCTGGCATCGTGAGCTTGTGAAAGCGCCGACACAGATTCCTCGTGAACAAGGTATCAGATTCCCTTTTTGAAAATCACCAAGATGCACAATATGGCTGAAGTCCTTGAATCCCAATTGATAGGGCCTGAAGACAAATCATTTTACTATACAAAATTTAGGGATACGGCCTCAGCCTTGCGAACAACTCTCATCAAGTTGCAGGAGCCTTGTTTGACGTTCCAAGAGCTTGAGTCATTGGAACTCCACACCAACGAGTGTCTCAGTTTGTTTGGTATCTACATCCATCTGCCCACAAAGTTATTGCTTGTTTACTGCGAAGGGAAAAAATCTTTTGCTATACGGAAAGACAGATACGAGATTCAGGATGTCATGAACCGTACAGAGAGGAACAACAAATGGATGACGGACTCACTCGTAGCTGGTGTTCATTTTGTGGACTTTTACCCACAGCTTGAAAGCCCTGTGAGCTCTGATGGCGATCAAGAATTGGAGACTGATGATGAGGAGCAGTTGATTACAGAAGTTCAAGGGCCCATTTTAGGCGAACATCAGAATAAGAATGGTGAAATCGAACTACAAAGCCGACGGGGGGAAGCCATTCCTCCTGATGAAATACAGAAAGATTTGATTGATCACAATGGGGGAGACTTGCTAGAAAAGACTCAATTTCTAGAAAATGAAGAAAAAGCTTCGGACTCCTTGCAAGATCACACTTCAACAAAACAAAATGAAGCATCAAAGCACCCCAAATCAAGTCTCATTGAAGTTGATCATATGATGTTGTCCAAACAGGCATCACAGCAGACAGAAGCTGACGATAGTATAGATAGTTATGAGAATAGTCACAGTTCTGTCATTGATAACTCCGATGAAACGGCTGATGGTCTGAACTTGATATCAGACGAACCGAAAAGTCCCGGAGACAGTTGTACCAGTTCAGGTACCGGAGAAGAAAATAAAAACCTCATATGGGAAGATATAGTGGGTGAGATTGTGAAGGAAGAAGAGAAACTGGAAAAGCCAATACCACCGGAAGTCACTCTCGATGACTTGAATAGATACGGTAAGTTCATCCCACTTTTGCCAATATATCTTGGGTTCGTGAAGGTTAACAGGGGATTTTCAACAATAGCAGCCATCAACTTTTCAAATCCAAACTACGAAGAAATCATAAGCGATAATTTGGGTGGACTATTGCTATTTCAAAAGGTGTACACTGTTGTTGACTCGTATGTCATTAAAGTTCATTTTTCCGCAGATGAGTACGACAGAGAACCTCCAGATATAAACTATGTGCTCGGTCAAAGAATTCAAGAAAATGACACATCTGATGTGAGAGAATACATAATCCGTTGGTACAAAACCTTTTCCAAGGCTGCACCTCAATTTAACTCTCCGCTTGTCCATACAGGCATATTTGGGGAACGGCAAACTTGTGGTAATGTTACCCCCGTGGCTCTATCACAAAAAAACACCGTCACGCCATCGCCTCACACAAGTCCTCCAGTAAAGAGTGATTCTATCAGATCGAAATCCATAACCAAGATGAGTCAGAAAGGTAAAGTGGATACGAGTCCAAGCCATGCGATTGTGGAGTTGTTAGAGTCCTCTAACTCGGATGATTCATCTAGTTCTAGTTCTAAATTTTCCTCAAATTTGGGTTCAGCAGACTCTAGATATGATTACGGAGCCGTGCCACAAAACAATGCGAGTGCTTTTAAACTTGGATATAGAGCTTTGAAAAGCCTTCTTTTCAAGAAAAATCATACAGATGATCAAGCTGATACAGGCAAAAGTGAGCATGAGGCCAATGAACAGACAGGTACAGAACAGACAGGTACAGAGCATACAGGTACAGAGCGTATAAGTACAGAGCGTATAAGTACAGAGCATACAGGTACAGAGCATACAGGTACAGAGCATACATCGGAGCCTCCTCAACTTTGTGTTTCGGACCTCTCCGATGACCTTTCGGACGAGTTGGACGAGGATTTAACTGCTCTGATGGACTTCTTGTCCGAAGCTCCCCACAACGATGAAATTCATAATGAGGAGTTGGGTGGAAGTGGGTTACGCAAAGAAGAACAAGAGAGTCAAAAAAATGAAAGCTTGCCTGAGATCGAACCTTTTGGTCAGGGGGACGAAGACATAGATATGACGGAAGAGTATAGCTTCTCTCCTCCGTACACAACAGAGACGAAAGAGTCTGTTCCCAAAACCCCATCTAAAGAAGAACAACCTCATTTAGTTCAATTTGACTCTCAATTTGCTCCTGTTTTGCATCCTGAGTCTGAAGAAGATGAAAGAGGGCGCAAAGATAACGGGACGGAGTCTGGCGAGTCGTATGGTGCGACATCATGGACACCATCTATATCTTCTCAACCTCACTCGCTACAGGAAGATGAAGATGATTCTTCGACCCGCGGGGTAAATCACGAGTCGACATCCATAGCGAGAAGTCGACGTCTGAAAAGCGATAGAGGGACACAAGGTATGAGCACTCAGAAGTCCCCAGTTAGTGACCTGAGCCCGCAGTCTGTGGAGAGCTTCACAGAAGCACAAAATAACTCGGTTCCTCCTATTTATGGAGACTCAAAAGCACAAGTTTCCACTTCGTCGAAATCGTCAGCATCTGGTAAAACGCTTCATCCCACATCGCTGAACTCGCATGAAGTTGCCTCGGATGAAAGTAGCGAGCTAGAGTCAGCGGATGAGTCTTTCGGTCCTGGTGTTTCTCTTCTCAATGTTTTATCCAAAATCGTTACTCCAACAGTGGTTGATCCGTTTGAGCACTTAGATAGTGATGATGAGATAAGCTCAATTGACGAAGGTACACAAATGAAATCAAGCGCGGATGATAATGTGGACACAGTAACAGATAGAACTAATGGAATGTCCGAGCCTGGAGAGGTTCATGGTATTGGCAGTACTGGTGTTGCCACAGACAACGAGCTCACAAAGGATGGAGATGAAATATTTGAAAGAATTAGCATGAGAAACGGTAGGATTACCCGAAACACCTTCAACAACGGTATCACTAAAAGGCTGAAATTTGGGCAAAGGCTGCAAGCGGGGGCAAACACCAAGGCCTCTCTTTCAAAGGCACTACAGAGTGCAGCAGTTGAAAGAGGAAAGAAGATAGCAGGCACTGGACTCAATAGTGCGGTGGAAGCCAAATTATCTGAGACAAGTGGCAACTCTGATTTCTCGGCCGTGCCTCCTCAACCCATAGTAAAGGATGGTACTCAACACATTGAGGAGGGCATCAAAGAAAGGACTGGATCTACGGATATCAGCGATAGTGAAGTCAGTGAAAGTGAAATTATGATCACTAAAGTAGGTGATCGTAGCAGCTCTCAGAATCTGTCTGGTAGCTTCAATGACGGTTCGGAAGAGTCAAGTGCGAAGACCCCGGAAGATTCACAAAGCTTAATCACAAAAAAGGGACCAGAAGATTTGCAAGGCTCAATCACTGAAAAGCAAGCGGAAGATTTACAAAGCCTAATCACTGAAAATCAACCGGATTCTTCTGTCTCAAGGCAGAAAGCTGTGGAAGAAGAACTGGAATTGGCTAATAACGTGAGGGATAGCGGGAAGAGCGAAAACGACGGCAATCAACCTAGTCATCCTTACGGAGTAGTCACTAGGTCTAGGACTGGCACTGTCAGTACTTTGGGAGAAACCAGTGTGACAAAGACCACTAAAGTGATACTTGATTACATTGAAGGGATAAGAAACGGAGCTGCAGGTCCAACCTACGATGGCATTAGTGATGATAGTTATGAGGATACCTTATCCACTCTTGGAAACAAACGGGCTGGCGCCCTCGGTAGGACGGCGCTGGTTAGTAGAAGGAAACGCCGGAAAAGGTCAAGGCTCTTCGCCTCTAAGTCAAAGAAAAGAAGATAATACTTTGCTTTCATTTTTTCTTCCTTAAACTCTTTGCAATTCAAACCTTCATTCTTAATATTTCAAAATTCCTCTTGTTTATCATAAGGTCTTGTTCACTTTGCAAGTGATATATATTATCTATTTGTAATCTACATCGGGGAAGCTTTGCGGCCTGTATCTGGTTTAACAGCAAGTATGAGAGAACTGTCTAATCGTTGTGTTGTGGAGGCGTTGGCGCGAAGTAAGGGGAACCCGACCTGTCCTTCCTACGCAGACACAATCATTCTGTTTTTTTTTTTTGACTGCAAGCATCACATTTTGTGGAGTCATCGATGCTTGAGTTGTGCGTAATGAATCTCCACCTTTGATATTAAATCAGTACAGTTCCAAATCGGTTCGATCATCTCATCTAAACAATCAACAAGACTTTGAAAGGTCCATTACCAAAAGAGCAAATCTGTAGACATGTCATCAACGGCCACTGGCACAGATCTTGAAGTGGAGATTCCACAGCCTAATGGCTCCTTGATGCTAGCATGGCAAGTCAAAAACAAGCATGTGCTGATAGTGGGAGCAGGTGATGTTGCACTTTCGAGAGTGAATCATCTCCTTCAAGCGAATGCAAAAATCACTATCGTGGCACCTGAGATCCATTCAACATTGCTCCAATACGAGAGACTGGGTCTTCTGCATGCTGTTCATGTCAGGCACTTCAGAAACTCGGATATTACAATGTATGAGGATCCAAAGAGCGTCGAAGGACTATCAGAGACAAAGAAAATGTGTTGTGACCAATTGGACACGATTGACGATCTCGACGATGCAACAATAGATACATTGGAAGAATTTCACTCTAATCAGAGGTTCAGCATGGTTTTGACTTGTGTCAACGATTACCCTTTGAGTATGAAGATATATCGTTTATGCCGGTTGTTTAACCTAAATGTGAACCTTGCAGACAAGCCGAAACAGTGCGATTTCTACTTTGGCTCAACATATCGTAAGGGCTCGTTGCAGATCATGATTTCTTCGAATGGTAAGTCTCCGAGGTTCTGTAACAGATTGAAAGAGACAAAACTCAGGCCGATATTTGACGGGCTGGATGTCGATAAGGCAGTTGAAAATTTGGGTTACTTGAGGAGTAAGTTGAGGAATGTGGTCTTTCCAGGTGACGACGTCAAGGTGATAAAGATGAGAATGGAATGGAACAAGGACATTACTGACTCTTACAGCGTTGAAGAGTGGTGCAGATTAACGAAAGAAGACATTGATTTGATCTTGTCCAAGTATCCTGATGTGCCTTCTAGAGCTTGATATGATCAAAAAGTTGAAGGATGTATATTCCAACTTGGGTGTACTCAGGAGGTTGCTGTAAGCCATAAATGCCAAGGGACACGTAAGTGCCATTGCTGGCTTGTATATATATGAGAGAACAGAGAATTTTGTAGGAGATCAAGCTAAATGAACTGGTGATATCAATAGTTATAGAGAAAAACGTCAACAACGAAAAATCAAGAGTGGGACAGGAAACCAATGAACAGCATTATTGAGAGAAAAAAATGTAAAAGAATTATCAAAACATACTAAAAAAGGAACGGCAAGCTAGAGTAAAAAGGAAAAGTCATCAACGGCTAACAAAACAACAGCACTCAAAAAATACAAAAGGCAAGTGTTTAGAAAAACAAACGACAAAAATCAGTAAAGGCAGGTATGAGGCACTCGAACAAAAGTAAAGTGAATAAACAGGAGACAGCGTTCGGAAGCCCTTGCGTAGGAACACATGCTAAATAGCCACAAAAGAAGAACGGAAAACGGGGTTAAACAGAGCAGAAAAGATTGAAAAAACGGTCATATCGTGAGTTTTATATGGGACAAAAATTGTACGTTCAATCAAGTTCTAAACGACAGTTGTCGAAGGTGGGGGGGCAGGGGCACCACTACCAGTATTAGAACTGTCCACACTTGCATTTGGGGCTTCCGCCTCACCTTCGGCATCTACATCAACAGCGACGTCGACACTTCCTGGACCACCATCTTCACTTTGAGGAAGAGGTATAACATGGTTAGGAAAGTGTTGAACAAACATGTATTGGCCAGTAGGATCCATTCCAAACTGAGCAGCGGCAGCTGCCTGTTGTTGCTGTTGCTGCTGTTGCTGTTGAATCTGTTGTTGATGTTCATCCGGTGATGACCCAGATGGTGGAGGTGGAGGAGGCTGTCCAAAGTATGGATCGTAAAACATTGGTGGACCTCCAGGGGCTAAACCTGTAGGGATACCAACCAAACCTTGTGGTGTTCCTTGGGGTGTTCCGGCTTGTCGGACGTACCCTTCCATGACACCCTGTGGGGGCTGGGAACCTGGTGGAGCAAGAACCTGACCTGTAGCGGTTGCAAAATCAAAGGAAGCCCTAGATAGGGGGTTTCCAGCACCAGCCATCATCATTTGTTGATGCTGCTGTTGATGCTGCTGTTGCTGTTGTTGTTGGTGATGATGCATGTGGTGTTGATTTTGATGGTGCTGATTTCTATTGCTCGATCTTCCCCAGGATAGTCTCACTCTAGAGCCCCCAATAATAAAGCCTTGCATTCCAGTGATGGCCTGTTCTGCATCCTCTCTTTTTGTAAACTTGACAAATCCGCAACCTTTTCCAGGGGGAACCTTGACATGTACGATGGAGCCAAACGGTTCAAATAAAGCCATTAGTGCGTCCTCACTAACACCGTTTGCCAACCCTCCCACAAAGACTGTGGTGTTGTTAGGATCATTGAAAGCTTGGGATGCCGAGCCGGGACTGCCGCCAGTGTTACCGATGGGACCTGAGCCGTTGATGGATCCTTGGGGAGGAAGCAATGGTGGGGGAGACGATCCATTTGGAGCAAAACCTTGGTAGTATCCCATTGGCGGTGGGTGTGGTATTCCTGCGCCATGCTGAGCGGCAGCAGCTGCGGCCATGTACATACCCTGTTGATCCATTGGGTCCAGTGGCATGCCCTGTGGAGGCATTCCTCCTCCATTACCAATTCCTCCATTGCCTCCTTGATTGCTGCTCTTATTGTGGTGGTTTCCACCTGAATGGTTATGGTTATGGTTGTTGTTGCCGTTGTGATACATCGAGTTTTGATGTTTCGCTGTGGCCAATGCGACCCTGATTGGTCTTCCTCCTAGCCATTTGCCATTCATTTCCAATAAAGCTCTCTTTCTGTCATCCTCGTTGCTAAATCTAACAAATCCAAAACATCTGGACAACCCGCTAGAAGGGTCCGTCATCACCCTGACGGTTTTGACAGTGTTGAAATGAGTCTGGAAAAGAGCCAACAGATGAGCCTCTGTCGTTCCTGGTGACAAGTCACCAACGAATAAAGAGTACTCTGGAGTTTGGGCAATCTCGGAGTTCAAGGTTGCTGCTGATGCCCAGTTCAATCTGAACAGCTTGTTGTTGCTGTTTGGGATGATGGTACCGTTGTAGGATAAGCCCTCGTTTGCATCCTCTGGAGAATCAAACTCAATGAAGCAATATCCCGAATGGTTGAAACTTGCTTGTCCATTGCTGTTGGCCATTTGATGCATCAACAAGCCTTGCTTTGGTTTGATCACTTTGACCAGCACTCTCTTGTTGACCTTCAACCAAAGCTGGGAGATGTATTCTTCATCCCACCAAGGTTCGATATCGCCCATCCATAACGTTTTTGATGGAACGGTATTTGCTGGGTTTTCAGGGGGTTTTGGAAGAGGAATAGACGTATTAATGTAATCTTGAGACTGATTTTCTAGCGGTTGATCCTCAGTCATTGGTGTTGTGGAATTTTCTAATTCGGACATTCTGTAGAAATAAAGAGAATGTGGTTCTTGTTGTATTAATGTAAAGGTAAAAGCAGAACCACTCTAAGTTCAGTTGTTGAGTTTGACGTCTTTTTATCTATTCTATGCTATAATAACAGATTGATCAAAAACAAGTTCAGGCTGATGAATTGTGGGAAGGGGCAGAAAGCAAAAGAGCTATTGTTTGAGCGATCTGTTGAGTATTCCTGGAATAAGATTATCACGGAAGCAAGGATCAAATGTGTCAGACAAATCTCGGTATCTACCAGCAAAGTAGTGATTGGTTAAATGTTTCACAGCTACCACAATGCAAAGAATAAACAAATAATCTAACGGATTGTCTTGTTGAAACAAATCATCATCATTGTCACCATCACCATGCTACTGACTGTGTTGTTCCCAGTGTGCTCTGCTAACCTCTGCTAACCCCTGCTCTGCTGTGCTCTGCTGTGGCATGGAGTGAAAGTGAAGGTGAAAGCAAAAAATTAACAGATGACGTATGGGGTTTGCAAAAGAGCAAAAGTATTACCCTATTATTTACGTAATCTGATGTTCTCGCTCTTGTCTTTGTAAACAGCAGGACGCGTGTATTCCAACCTCATCATCAACAACTATAACTAAAACTAATACCAACTTTCTTCGGCTTCTTTGCCAGCATCCGTTGGTATGTTGATTGCGAGGCATCGAACAAACCATACAGCAATGCTATCAAGAGAGGCAAGAAAGGAGGCAAGAAAAAGAGGCTCAGCAAGGAGACTCATAGACTTCAATGATCTAGTCATTCAGCCTCCTCCAATCTACTATGATAACGAAAATTCAAGTTCCGACGATAATGCTAGAAGCGTCACCAATCGAACAAATCGTATCAAACATACATCACCTGCTCTTTTGAGAAGCCGTAATCATGCCAAGGTGCGGAAATCAAAATCCAGACGCTCGTCTGTTAATAATACGCCAGCGGCAGCAACAGCATCCAATGGTCCCTCCTCCTCCTCCTCCTCCTCCTCCTCCCCGCACAACACATCGAGTCCACCATCGGTTGCCACTCCACGTAGAATTGCAAAAAAGACTCCGTTAGACCCAGCCACTCCAGATTTGGCATCGTTCATCTCACCGGTGCGATCTGTTATGGCTTCAGCAAAGTCGATGGCGTCTTCGCCCGATGGACTCCTCAAAACGCCCATCTTGACCAGGAAGGGAAGTGCACCTTCATCGTTGAAAAGAACTCCAGGTTCTCATTCGAGAGAAGTTAATAGTCTCAAAAGCTCTCTCCCTCCAGTGTTCGTTGATATGTCTAACAGTGGGACTCCTGGAGGAAGAACCAGAGCGAAGATGAGGACTGCTGTTGGCAATGGTATCCATTCTTCCTCTTCGGATGTTTCAGCAAGGGGTACACATCATCCACAAAAAATTGAAAAGCATAACAATCCAAAGATGAGCTCTCTTAAAGCAACAGCAGATGCGTTTTCGGCTCGATTGTTCATCTCCAGTTCCGCCGATGATGATAATGGTGATGCTAATGGTGACGACGAGGAAGAAGAAGAAGAGGAGGGTCCCGATAAAGTTGATCCTACCATAATAGCCAAATCAATCACAAAGATTGAGTCCCAGCATCGTTCGTCCATTCAGAGACACATCGAATCAAAACATGGAAATGTGAAGCCACGGCGTTCTCTTCATCCCTCGAAGGGTGTGCAGAACACCAGGTTGAGACAAAAGTCAGACGGTATTGAGATCAAGTACCGTAGAGTTCCTTCAAACCGGTCGAAACTTGCAACGATCGACGTCATTGAACAAATCCTGCAAGATTATTTTTTGAACGCCAGTTTGAAGGGCAATATGACTGCCCAGTTCAATGCGAAATTAAGGCAGTTTCAAAAAGATTACAAGACGAAAATAAGAGCTCATTTTAGCAACCTCATTGATACGAATCTATCGAATCAGCTAATTCTCTCCGATCTCAAGATGCTGATGAAGCACAAGAATGAAGCAAGAAAAAGGATTTTACAGGTGAGGCATGAGAGAACAGAAATCAATCTAAAGTTGAACGCAACCAGGGCCCAGTTCAAGAGTTTGAATACCAATTTTGTGATAAAAAGAGGAATTTTGAAGGATCTTGTTGATGTTTCTAGTGCAGAGAGAGATGGTTTCAAGGATTCCCGGTTGAGCTCCATTACTGCATTGAAGATGGAGCGGTTAAAAACCGTTGTTGATTCGGAATATGGGTTTATTGGTAAACTCCATGAGATGGGAGAAATGTTGAAGGATCTTGGACAGCTTTAATGTATTGACCCGGTGGCCACAGTGCGTACGACAATGACAACCCTGTCAATGATTTTTCTGTTCTGTATTGGCATACTATTTTAGTGGCGCTGGAAAGTAGAAGTCCATTTCAATGTAGCATACAAAAAAGAAAAGGAAGTAATCTTCTGACAGAAACGATGCAGCAGCAAGTGAAAGATAAAATCAATTGAACATACAGTGACCGAAGAGAAAAAAATGACACATTAGTAAGTGTGTCTCGTGTTTAAATAAGGGCTTTGAATAAGAAAAGCAAGAGCGTAAAACAACAGGAGGGATTGCAAAGGATGAGAATAGAGTTTTAATGCTTGGTCACATAGGCAGTATCATATCTGTATCCCAAAAAAAAATCAAACAAAAAAAAAGGTGAGAGAAACCATTGAACATAGTTGCACACAGCAACTCTTCTTATACATCGATTGAGAAGATGGATTGGTGGCAGCCAGGCAGGCTCGTTGGTGGAGTCAGCGAGGAAAGAAGTGAATCCAGTGTTCAACAACCCCCTTCAATGATGGGTGTGTCAAAAGAGATTAATAGGCAAAATATATCAGAACAGGTGGATGCAGAAACTTCAGTGTCGACTAAAAAGAAAAAATTAGCAGTGAAAGAATGCTGCTTTTCGTAGTTGTTGTTGTTTTTTCTCTTCTCTTTCAAATATCATCAGCAATCAAGGCAGCAATCATTCTGTATAGATAGTAGAAGAACATAACCAAATGGAAACCCAACTTCAAAAATGATTCCTTCTTGTGCTTTGACAATGTTCTGAAGATTTCAGTGGCATCTAACAAATGGTTTTTGTTGTAAATCTTATTTATGTTGAATGCAAGCAATGGTAAGTTCAACAAGAAAGAGAACCAGTAGCCATTGATCAAGAACAAACTTGACAAAATACCGTGGACTGCTGCCTCAGGAACTATGTAGTTGTTTAACTTGTTACATAGCTCGATTGGATTGATGTAGTCACACTCGAGATCACTGTACATGATTGTAAAGAACACCTGTAAGAAGAGGTTGATAGCGTTGACAACAACCGAAAGAATAAATAACCATGCTTCTCCGTTCATCTTGTTTTATGGATTGAGCTATGTGCTGTGGTTTCACTGTTGTTTGTTTAATGCCAATTGTTAGGACGCTGTATAATGGGTCAAGCAAATTCTGATCAATCAATATGGCAACACTTGGATAAGGTTGCTCGCTTTGATGGTACGTCTTGCTCGTCTTGTTCGTCTTGCTCTCTTACGAAATGATTGTGCAAAGTTGTTGTTGTGTATTAAAAAGACGAAGTGGGCGGAAACAGAAACAAGGAAGGATGGAAATCAGTTCAGCTGAGGTTGGCTCGTTGGCTGGTTGTTTGGTTGAGAACTCAGTAGTGCGATCAGTATAGAAGTGCATTTTGCTGACGGCCACCAGAGAGAGAGAGAGATATGTGAAATGGGACAAAACTTTTTGTGTGGCAGGACAGAGATATGGAAAGAAAGATAATGATGAAAGCCTTCTCAGACTTCCCTGCACCAGCAAATAATTAAACTTAAAAAAAATAAAGGTCGCGCCCGGATTCGAACCGGGGTTGTCCGGATCAAAACCGAAAGTGATAACCACTACACTACGCAACCCGCTCAGAAAGCTAAAAAAAAGGGGTCCTCCCAGATTCTTAGTCTGTTTCACACGTGACTGTGAACACGTGACTTTGAAAAATATAATAATTCATTTATATCATGGGAGATGAGGATGGAGCACAGATAAGGGCATCAAAGAGTTGGCAAAGGCTTGCCAGACAACAACGATAATGACATGGAATAAAATACAAAGAGGAGTTCTTAAGGCAAGAGAATGAGACAAAGGACAGAACAGGGGCACTTCCCCAACAGACGGAAATGATCTAGGGTAAGATCATTGGACGTCTGAGTTAGTCTGATTTTCGGTTTAAATTTGGACAATTGCGTTTAAGAAGCTTGATTTTGGCACATTAATCTAAAAGTTCAGGAAAAAAAAAAAAAAAAAGAAACAACACACACACTTACAAACACATCTGAGACCGGTAGGTATAGGTCAAAGATTGAACAAGAACTACACCATAATACAGAGGACTAGAGCAACCAACTACGAGCCACACACAAAGGTGACAGGAAGGTACTAGACGAGGCAACTTTTTCCTCGCAAGAGGTTTTTTGTTAGATGGTTCAGAGTCAGAAGTTGAAATACGGACGCTGAAGGATCGCTGGACCTTAGACCATCCGCCAGACCAGGAAAAATGTATATGAGTAGATTAGAATATATACCTATATAGTTGGGAGACCAAGAAATTGGCAAATCCCCGTGTGTGCTCTCATAAAAGGGCTGAACCACGCTAAATAGAAAAAACTGCCAGGATTTCATACCCCGATATGCAGTTATAGCAGTTCCTCCGGTTAAGAAGGCCCTTGTGCATACGTAGTTCCGGGTATGCCTGGATGCCGACAAAGTGACTAACCGTTTGATAAAAGTTTTCACCAACGACGAAACTGAGTTTCTGATTCAGGTTTGTCCAGATAGTAGAAAGTGAGAACACCTACGTAAACGCAAGGGTAATGGACTGAACAAACAGGACCGACATCGGCGCAAAGCTTATGTCTAATCGACTATGTAACCACAACTAAGGTCGGGGTTTCAACGAAAATGCCAACAAAAAACAATCGGAACTGCCAACATCTCAAGGAAAAGAGGTACTGGAAGTCACCACTGATCAAAATCATGACAACAAAGGGAATTGATGACACAATACGAAGTGGAGGGACAGGCGAAGTACAAATGGAGAATCAAGCACCACAAGGCAGCCAGACCAGACGAGAAGAAGAAAGTGGCGAGAAATCAACTGCTGAAGGAAAAGCTGATCCAGCAAAGAGAGAAGTTGCTATGCCCGAAAGAACAACAATATGAAGAGGAAGAAATGAAACAAGTTTATAAACCAGAAAGAGACTAGATATAAAAGAGAAGGGAAGTGTTGAAATCTGGAACCATTGTGGCTATATAGAAACGTGCTGGTCCTACACATCTCTACAGCCCTGTGATATGGAGAAGGGTGAGCATCCAATCATATATTACATGATGTTGAGGAGTTGTGGAACGTTTTCACAACCTCAAGCACAGTCACACTGATTGAAATAAATATAGCTAAGTCCATATTTTCAGATTCGTTTCTTCTTCGCTTCACTTATATTGTTGGAGTTTAGTATTTCTTATCTGACACTCCATTTTCAAAAAGACGATGATCATATTATATTAAACTACTCAATATAAACACTATCTATAACAAGGAGGTATAAAGACAACTAGAATAAGTATAAGTACACCACTCAGACTTATAGTGTAGACCATCTAGGTGGATGGACAGTAACATTTTCACCACACACAGATATGCATGTGAGGGAGTCGACATATATCTAGTTTCTTTCTGATTTATATATTTTGTGTACTTATAGTATTGAAGATTCAACCGATTTATCAAGTGATTCAAAGTGATTTACCAAGTTAGAAATAAAACATCACTAAACACCTAGAAGAACTCCTCAGTTTCCCTTGTCAGTGTATCGTGCTTTACCATCATCTCCCAGGATACCCAAATCGTTCGTGCACTAGTTGAGTATATGTGGGACAATGTTTCTTTCACCATATTTGTATACTGGTTCTCTTCTCTTTGCCTCTTGGTATTATGCGAACTTTCCAAAGTTTGCCCTCAGCCTGACACTATTCTCCACCTGCTTCATATCTTCACCTTCAAATTCTTGTTGTTTCTTTCAGACTTGTCAGTTTCTCCCTTAGTTGCATAAGCTTTGGGTTTCTCGCTATTTTCTTCTTCTCATCTGGTCTGTTGAATTGTGGCTGTGCCAAATTATTAGGGAGTGTTAAAATAGTTGGCAGTGCAAAAGATTTTGGCTGTGGAAAAATGTGTGTGGGGGGGGGGTATTACCATACACATTTATATAACATTATGCTCAGAAGAAGGGTAAATATTCTATCATCTAGTATATGTTGCTGAGGGTTTGTGAAAAGTTTTTACAACCTGAAACACACTCACACTAAAATGATAGTGACTAGTACTGACTAGTACTGACTGATATAAATATAGTTAAGTCCACATTTTGTATCTTCTTCCCCTCTATTATATATTCTTCTTTCTGATTCTCATATTTACTTACTTATAATATTGAAACTTATACTGATTGATCATTACTTACAGAATGAACCACCAAGTGAGAAACAACTCACTCCTACACGATTTTGAAATTGGGTAGTAACTTTTGTGTGGTATAGAGATTATTCTTATGTATCTCTTACTGAGGTTTATAACTTATAAACTGGGGCAAATGAAATAATATCCCATTGGTGAGATTAAACTCTCCTTAAATAAAAACTACGTTTCTGTTCAGAACAAGCTTCTGAATACTGTTCACAAGTGCTTCTGTGTTACCAACAGAACTTTAACTGTAGAGTTGCTCCATGCACTTAACCTTAAATATTCAGAACACACATATTTTCATACTCTTCCTCATAAGCTACTACCACCTTTCATTAAATCCATCAAAGTTTGGAATGCAGTTGTGTCCTGAAACTTTGTGAGCATGTCAACTATGCTTAACCTTAGTGTTAACATAATTCAATCTAACTTATTCCTTCTCTCTGATATGATGATATCTCACGTCAATGTGTTTTATCTTTCGATTGTTGGATTTGTGTGACTAAATTCAAGAGAAGCACAGTATTCAGCACAAAGCTCTATAAAGTTTGAATCCATTTTCAACTCTCTTGTTAAGTTTTGGAAGTAGAGTCCACTTTTCACAGCTTCACTGAGAGCAATGTACTCACTTTCTCCACTTGACAATGCAACAACACTTTGTTTCTTGGAACACCAACTAACTAAATTCCCATTCAACACAAGATAGTCCAGAAGTTACGGCTTATGATAGAGCATTCTAGAAGTCCACGCTGGACATATTTTCGCACTCTTCCTCATAAGCTATTAACTTCTCGTTAGCATCAATAACTCTTGGAACGTTGTTTTGTTTTGTCCAAGACCTTTGTGAGCATATCAGCAATATTAAACTTAGTGTTAATATAATTCAACCTGGCTTGTTTCTTCTTAATCAAGTCCCTGATGTGATGATATCTTACATCAATATGCTTGGTCTTCTGATTGTTGGATTTGTGTGTACTCAACTCTAGAGATGTAGAGTTATCACCACAAAGTGTAGTAATGAATTGTTTCTAACTTGATAGTTCATTTTGTAAGTAATAATTAGTTAATAGAAGTTTCAATATTATAAGTAAGTAAATATATAAATCAGAAAGAAGAAGATATAATAGAGAGAAAGAAAATATAAATATGGACTTAACCATATTTATATCAGTCAGTACTAGTGAGCACTAGTCACTACCAGTTTAGTGTGACTGTGTTTCAGGTTGTGAAAACTTTTCACAAACCCTCATCAACATGTACTAGATGATAGGATACTTACCCTTCTTCATAGCACAATGTTATAGAAATGTGTAGGGTAATGTCCCCCACACATTTCTCCACACCCAAAATATTTTGCACTGCCAACTATTTTGACACTGCCTAAT
>JAJMLH010000059.1:0-52467 GCA_030569615.1 Ogataea rishiriensis | reverse complement strand
AAGGCAAACTGATCAAGACCATAATCATCCTCCTCCAAGCTTTGTTCGAACGGTGGCCACATATCGAAAGTTAAAGGATGAGACGACTGTTCATTGAATAGATTGTTTTGAATACGAAGACAACGCATCAAGGGTTCTCTGTTATCGTTATCTTTATTCTTTTTTTCTTTTTTCTTTTTTCTTTTTTCTTTTTTCTTTATTCTTTTTTCTTTTATCTTTTTCTCTTTTTTTTTTTTGAACAGGACATGGAAGGAAACAAGAGGGAACCCAACCCAACCCTCAGCAGAAGCAGCACCAACAATGGCAAGGTCTTCTACGGCGCGTGTAGGTTTTAATCGGGTTGATGATGCCGTTGCAGACGCTACTGCTGTTGATAATGTTGTGTTGTTGTTGAAACATGTGGGTATTCAGAGGGAGAATCATTGAAACAAAAGAGTCAACAACCTAACCGAACCAAACTCACAGCAGAAGGAACACCATAAAAGGTTAGAATTTCCAGTGCTTGTATAGGTTATATGGGGGTTAATGTTTCTGTTTCAGTTCATGAACAAGACAAGTATGATCGAAACAAGAGAGTCAACAACCTAACCGAACCAAACTCACAGCAGAAGGAACACCATAAAAGGTTAGAATTTCCAGTGCTTGTATAGGTTATATGGGGGTTGATGTTTCTGTTTCAGTTCATAAACTTGTACAATGCTTGTCAAAGAATCTAAACAAGGGTGTTAGTCTAAAGGGGGAAATGGAACAGTGGATCGGATCGGTGTATATTTAACGTACCTTGTCTTTGATATGTTTATTGTCAACGGGAGTGTCTAATGCTTTGTATCATGATTGTATGCTAAGATAGTTATAGTTAAAAGAACAAAAGGGAAAAAGAAGAAGAGAATAAAGCGAGGAAAAGAGGGAAGAAAGAGACAAGGGAGCAAAGGGACTCTTTTATAGGAAGGAGGACCAAATCTGCAGCCCGCGTGGGGAAGGACCCTTGGAGTCATTTTCTGCGGCTGTGCTAGAGATCGTGACTCTTTGGCACTCCAAAGAAAGTCCAAACCAACCCTCGTTAAACAGGTTTCTCTCTGTTTGGCAGCAAAGATGCTCGAAACTGTTGCCACTAAAGAGACATTTGTAAAGCTTGGGGATTCCCTGTTTGGTAATTTTTCGATTGACTCGGAGAGTAGTTCAGGCGAAACAATAGTTTGGTCGTTTGAGTAGAGATCAAATGCTGCGTCTAGAGTATCTCTCTTCCCAAGGCCCACAGGTAAAGAAGATACAAGCTCAGATGATCTCTGTTGACTGTTGTGAAGGATGGTAAGGTTTGACGTGGATCTGAGACAAAAAAAAACGCCGGGGGTGTGTTGCCAATACGATACGGTACGATACGATTGAACGAGGATGTAGTTTAGATGCGGAAGATATTTTGTTGTTACGGGTCGTTTTACATCGGATAAACATCGGATGTTTTGCTTTGTATATAGAGAGAATAGTGAAAAGTGTAGTCAGGATATGGGTAAATCTGGGTGTCTGTGAGGGAGGCTAAGTGGGAGTGGCTGAGAAGGGGTAAAGAATCGGGGGGTGTGCTACAGCATTAGAGTTTGAGGTCTTTGGAGGGGGTGAGAGTTGTTGCTCAAGAAACGGTTTTGTGTCTCCTTCTTTTGACTCTCTTCTATGGGATGAATCATCCAAACCCGTACAGACACGTAGTTGGAAAGAGGCATTTTAAAGAAGGTGCGGCGGCGTGCGCATTTTGCAGGGGATTTTAACTATTTTTGAATCATCCCCGTAAGAGTGAGCCGGGCGAGGCAGCAGCTGGAAAGGAGTCATCATGTTCGGATATACGGGGAATCATCCTGTGACTGTCGTGATGGATCAGGCTGGACAGTTGGGAGATCTGTACAATCACCACTGTTTTGTGGGTGTGTTACGTGAGTCAGTTGGGGTTGCTAAATAGGGTGCAACTGGTTGATGGAATTCCTTCTTCAATCTCTGTTCAGATTGGTTCAATCGAATCCAATCGTCTTTGTTCAGATCAACAAAGAATCTGTGTTGTTTTCTTCCTGTTCTTCCCCTAAAAAAGTTTTCGCTTTGGTGCGAAGCCAGATGGCGGTTCAAGTTAGTTTGACGACTTTGTTGTTGTTGATTGCTGGCTGTGCTGTTGATTGCTGGTCTGTCCGGCTTCACACGACGGGGGTGAATCATCTATCGATCGATCGATCGATCAATCCCCCCAGTAGATACACCTCCGAAGTACGGCAGAGTTGCCTGTTCAGCAAAAGTGAAACATCTGGGAAAGCGCAAGAATCAGGGAAAGAATCTTCAACGGCGGGGTAAACGGGGAGGGGAGGGGAGAAGAGAAGAAGAGGGGAATACCGGCATAAAAGAGTCTCTCCAACAAGTGTAGGCTATCCCATCCCACCACATAATAGACGCTCTCACTCGCTCGCTTCGGTGACTCTTTTTTACCCTTCCACGTCTCAGATTCCTCCAAGTTTTTCACTCCGCTCTATAGTCTCAACCCCACCCCTTTTTCCTATATATATATATATATATATATATATACCACTTCTCCTTTTCCCCTGTTCTTATTCTCCTTCTTCCTCTGCTTCTTCTTCTCAATTGAGTCCATACATATTCAACACTACCTCGCTTCTTTCGTCATGTTAAGAGTAGCCACCGTCACTTCTAGAAAGCAACAGCCATCTTCCCTTCTCCTAGCACTAGCTTCAAGGAGAAACAAGTCCGCCTGGGCAACCGTCAAGGGCGCCCCTCCAGACAAGATCTTGGGCTTGACCGTCCTCTACAACAGTGACACAAACCCTAAAAAGATCAACTTGGGTGTCGGTGCCTACAGAGACAACGACGGTAAGCCTTGGATCCTTCCTTCAGTGAGAGCTGCAGAACAGGTGTTGGCAAAGACAGAGGCCAACAAGGAGTACGTCCCAATAGTTGGATCTCCAAAGTTCAACGAATTGATCAAAAAGATGCTCTACTCAAACGACGAGGCTGGCCTCCAATTGCTAAAGGATGACCGTATCGTCACTGCCCAAGGTATATCCGGTACAGGTTCTCTAAGGGTTCTTGGCGAGTTCATCAGAACCTTCCACTACAACAAGAAGGTGCTGGTTCCAAACCCTACTTGGGCTAACCACGTTGCAATCTTGCAAAAGGCTGGCTTGACAACAGACACCTACAAGTACTACAACTACAAGACTAACGCCCTAGACGAGGCGGGATTCTTGGCCGATCTAGAGGCTGCCGACGAAGGTACCGTGGTTCTACTGCATGCATGCTGCCACAACCCAACAGGTGTCGACCCAGAGTTGGAACAGTGGGACAAGATCTTGAAGGTTGTTGGCGAGAGGAAACTCTTGCCAATCTTGGACATGGCCTACCAAGGTTTCAGATCGGGAGATCCAATCAAGGATTTGGAAATCTTGTTCAAGTTCAACAAGGCTGTGGCAGACGGTAAGCTCTCAAACTTCTTGCTGTCCCAATCGTTTGCCAAAAACATGGGTCTATACGGTGAAAGGGTTGGTTCTCTATCGATCACCACTTCGGGTGCCGAAGAGACCGTTAGAGTCAAGTCCCAGCTGGAAAAAGTCATCAGACCTCTATACTCTTCTCCTCCATCCCACGGCTCTAAACTAGTTGAGATCATTCTATCCGATGAAAAGATCTACGGACAGTGGTTGGACGAAGTTAAGATCATGTCCGACAGATTGGTCGACATGAGAGCATTGTTGTACGACAAGTTGAAGAACACGTACAAGAATCCTTTGGACTGGAACCACTTGTTGAACCAGAAGGGTATGTTCTGTTACACCGGTTTGTCCGAAGATCAGGTTCAAAAGTTGATTGAAAAATCGGTCTACTTGACTTCCGACGGTAGAATCTCCATTGCTGGTATCTACCCTGCAAACGTTGATACTTTGGCAAAGGCCATCCACGAAGTTACAACCGCCTAAACGACCCTTATTCCATCTCGATATGTACACAATAAATACTATTCGCAATTATATCTATTTCCACCCCCTAACAATCACCCCTGCAGGCTTTCCGCACGGCTGTAGCCAAACCCCCCGGGAGGGTGTAAACTGTAGAGTATGGTGTTAATGAATCGGTGGAAAATCGGTATATTTGAAGGTTATTGCTGTATGTACAATGTGGAAAAAGTCAATATAGAATGAAGAAAAGAAAACGTTGGTAACGATTCGTGAACACATTGAAAAGAAAAGAAAATCAGAGGTATTATTGAACATGGCGAATGAAATGGGAGGTTTTCGTTAAACTACGTGACGTGCGAGAGACTGTTGATCTTGTTTTGTTTTTCCTTTTGCTTGTCTATTCATCGATGGAGAGTCTGGACCTTTGGCTTGGTAACAGGTTGACACCTTTAGGTTCAAACCTCTTCCTCGTTGCAACCTTCAACTGCTCCTCTTCTTCAAGCGTCAACTTTTCAACAGTCTCATTTGGAGAAACAAATCCAAAGTCTCCAAATCCAAACGTTCTATCGCTAATCTTTTCCAACACGTAAAGTTGCATCCTGGTATACCTCACAACAGCCTCCAACTTGACAAGATCAACGTTCTTGTCACCGTTGAAAACGTTTCTCCAAATTGCACTGGCAAGCATCAAGTCAGATTCAAACCCAATGGCCTCGTCGTATGAGAAGATGGATCCCAAAAATTGGGCATGGAAATCCTTCATGTATGATTCTCTGATCCTACCAGACAAAACGTTCATCTCCTCACTCAACCTCATCTCGACATCCTTGAACAAGGCATCGATCAACTGCTGTTGGTACTTCTTTCCCTCTGCTAATGGCATGGCACGCATCCTGACAAAGAGAATCCAAACGTGCAAGGTGCTAATCTGAAACCACTGTGAAAAGGTTAGAGGCAAACCCAAAGTGTCGTACCAAAAACGGGCAGTCTCGGATCTTTCCTCGTTCTTGTACTGTAGTGCCTGTTCTCTACACATGTAGTAATACTTGGTTCCTGCAACCGAGGCCGATCTAACGTTGTCCATATCGATACGGAAGAGCGAAATGAAAGATTCGGCGAATGCCCTTTGCCATTTGCCAACGTTGAATGTAGAACTTAGATAGAACGGAGTTGGAAGCTTCTTTTTTGGATTGATGTCCTTGTTTGGGGTTTCAGGGTTGGCCATCGTTGGAAGACGGGAATTTAGGGCAAAGTTCAACGGAGATGCTGCATCCTGTTTGGGCTGTATGGTGGATCTTATATGGCTGGCAGAGGAAGGATTCAATGATAGCTCGTTTGCTGATTCTGTGACTGTTGCTTTGGCGTTGGCCGTTGAGGATGATTGTAGTCTGGTGTTGATCAATGGCCTCAGCAACGATGAGGTTTGATTTATCTTGTACCTGTTCAAGGCTGCTCTGGCAAGCTGTTGTTGTTGATGCTTTGCGGCTAGCATGACAAAATATAGATGAAGATTGTTGGTATGTGTAAAATGATTCTTCGATGGTTTCTAGCCTCTATCCTATCCACGTGAACAAACAAGTATCGTATGCAAGGATCCTTTTGATTTGGCTTCAGGGATAAGCAGAGCAGTTGCACGGTCCTAATCAAGGAAGAGAAAAAAATCCATCGTCAAATAGGAGATGAAGCATTTCTAAGGGGAGGAGATTTGAAATTTTTTATTTTTTTTGTCAAGGGCACACCGCAGGCGCACCACAGGCGCACCTCTGCACAGGAACCCTGCTACCGGACGAAAGGTTGAAGAAGTAAAAGAAGAATTACACACTATAGATTGAACGTTGTCAAATACATATAGGAAAGAATCAAAACAGATAGAATTAAACATAAAACCCAAGATCGGTTCCATTCATGAGTCCCACAAAATCTCCATAGGTATCTTCAAATGCAGCAGGACCGTAGATATCTCGATGAGCGTGGGGACCACTATGTGCCATGGGAGCACTGGTAGCACCACCATTACCATTAATAGGTGCCATACTGGTAGTTGTAGTTCTTGATGGACCATTTGTTACTGTAGATGCAGACGGATGCACACCACTCATCTCAAAAGTTTTGTTATCACCCGCAGAGAGGGACGCAACTTGTGCTTGTGATGGTGCTCCGTTTCCATTTTCCATGGCGGTAGCCATCGCCAGAATGGTGGAAAAGTTGGAGGTGTCAAATGTTGGAAGCCAATTATCGTTCACGATATCTGGAATTATACTGTTAATGTTGTTGTCAGGAGAAATGGACGAACCAGATGCTTTTGATGCCTGATTTGACGATGTTTCCGAAGGGCCACACTCTGTTCTTTTGGATGAAACGTTCGGAAAGAAGGCGTTCGTTATTGCTGGGTCATGATTAGTGTTGCCACTATCGCTGCCTGTAACCATTCCCAAAGGTATTGGCCGTCTGTAAGGAAGGTTCAAGTATGGAGGATATGGACTGCTGATGTTGCTATTGCTACTGTTGTGGTAACCAGCCGCTTGAGAGTTGTTATTGCGATAGTTCAGGTCAAATCCAAAAATGTGACTATTGTTGAAGTTTGCTTTGTTGTCCAACTGTGAAAGATGTGGTGCTGGTTGTTGCTGTTGTTGCTGTTGTTGCTCCTGTTGCTGATGCTGTTGTTGATGCTGTTGTTGATGCTGTTGTTGATGCTGTTGTTGCTGTTGATGAGGCTGATTCTGATGCTGATGCTGGTGATGATGCTGATGCTGGTGCTGATGCTGGTACTGTGGTGGTGGAGGCCCCTGTTGGTGGTTCGTTTGATGTGGCTGTCCATAAGGAGGTTGCTGATTATATGGAGCGTATTGAGGTGGGTGCGGTAAGCTTCCACCATCCGGATGAGTAACACCACTAGGGCCAGTAGAAGGGTTAGAAACTGATTTTGCCGCCGAGGGTGGTTGCATTGGAGCATTTTTTGAAGGGGAATGCTGTTCTTTTTCATTGTCCAACATCATAGGCACCGATGACCCTTGGTACATGACATAATTTGCCGGTAATTCATTGAAGGACACCAGGTATTGATTATATTCGTGTTTCCCTGAACCAGGTAACGGTGACTGTTGCTGTTGCTGTTGCATTGGATTCAATGTTCCTCTCTCAGCACTCAAAATTGGTGTACCATATGATAAATCCTTAGACTTCATCGATCTATCGAGCATCTCGGTACTTCCATAAGCTTTCCCACTGGTCAATTCACCAGCATCTTTTTCCTCCTTGATGATTGTTCTATTGACAGCGCTCAAAATCGTTCTAATGACCGAGATCTGTTTCGACTTGTCCCCATGGATCGACTTTAGACTGAAATGGCAAAACCTTGCAGCCGACCACTTTTGACCAACAACCTCCAAGACTCGAATACAGGTCAAAATGTCATCGTTTGCAATCTTTGCAATTTTCCTATCCCTGTTGTACAAATGATAGAACATCATGTTGCATGCCAACATCGTGCTGTATATCATAAAACCGCTCGATTTATAGATGAAGTTCTTGGTCAAAAAATATTGGGCAATGAGAGTGACAACATGTGCTGATTTGAAGGTGATACTCCAGGAAGGATAATGGCCAATGTTTCCATCGTTCCCATTTCCGTTGTTACTATTGGACGTTTTACCATCATTCTCGGTACTAGCAGTCCCGTTCCCGTTCCCATTGCGGGAAGCCATTGGAGCCTTGAAAATGTTACTCCTATGTGCCAAGAGCAAAACTGAATAGTACTCCAATGCCAAAGTGGCACTGTACAAGTTGTTATACTTGGCATTTTGGGAATCCTGGGAGCTCAGCTCCACTCTAAACTTGAGATTTTCAGGCAAATTGTCCAACCACATCACCATGATCATATCCGACTCCTTTAAGAGGGATAACGTTGATAGGTTCTTAGCGGTCAGTTCTCTGATGACCCGTTGATTATCAACCACCTTCCTAATGACATGGGCCAATTTAACCCTATTGAGCACATATTCTGCCTGTAACAGTTCCGAGTCTGTTCTCTTTGATTTCTCCTCCTCCTCGTCATCATCATCGATTGTATCTATCATATCGTCTGCCTCTAGCATATCGATATCGCAATCTTCCAAGCCTATTGCCCATGGCCTACCAAAGGTGAAGGAAATGTAAACGTCTTTGAGAAACAAGCTCCACCAGATTCTTCTTCGCAGCTTTTTGTCCATCGATGACATCTCTTGAGGATTTTCCGGATTCTTGTGGAGACCCAAAGAGTGTGCAGTTGAAACGGCAAGCTTCCCGTTCAGAAATGTACCTTGTCTAGTTGTAATGAAGGTGGAATCCCAATAGTTACCAAAAATCAGGATGGATTGTAATAGAGTAACTGGTTGGGCTTCAATGTTGGCATCAAACAGGGCCTTTGCACGTTTGTTCAAAACTTTACTCATTCTGTCCTGTTTGTTTCGTCTCTCATCAGACCAGTCCAAATCGTCACAAACTCTAGATCCAGCAAATAGTACCGATTGTAGTAGGAGTAAACTGCGTGGCTTTTTGTTCTCGTTTATTATTTCGTGGCATTCTTTGAGAAACAGTTTCTTGTTGAGGATGGGAAACTGAAAGTGGATATTTTCAAAGTAGAGGTTGATGAATTTCCAAAAGAGAGATGTATCAGGAAGGCAGAAACATCCTAGGGAATCCAAATAGTTGAAGTCGTTGATGTCTAACTTGAACGTTCGTAGTGGTTCGGATGCATACTCCTTAGCTAGAAACTCTTTGATGACGTGCTTCATGATTGGTCCTGCTGCTGATGATCCATGGTATTCTTCGACTGAAGATGTGGCAACGTACCCAGACTCCAACACTTTAGCTGGGTCAAATCTGTGCGAGTACAAATTTGGGAATTCTATTCGTGCATCCGGTTGGATAAAGTCAGGCAGATCGCGAGGGGTAGGCTCTGATACCGATGAAGAGAAAGATGCTGATGGTGAAACTTTGGATTTTACTTCTTGCTTTATTGGCGGGGACGGTAAAGGTGACAAGACTGTTGGATGATCTTTGAACTTTGAGCGGGGTCCAGATGAGCTTGAAGCAGAAACGTTGCTAAGCATCTCGAGATCAGAGTCTGCTTTTCTCAATGCCTCTTCTTGTTTCAACTCTATCATCTTGATCTTTGAGCTTGTTCTTTTCTTTGGTTCTGTTAACACACAGTGTGATATGTTGAACTGTACACAGTTTGTGCATTTGTTGGGGTAAGTCTCGGTAACATTACACTTCACCTTTCTCTCTACAAACAAGGCAAGCCCTTGTGGATCTTGACCTTTTTCTTTTGGCATCTGTTGATGCTATTTCTGTTGCTGTTGTTGATAAAGAAGTTTCGGTTGATGATGGCTCAAAACTGGTAGTCTTAGAAGGAGAGGATGAGGGAGGAGATGATGGTGAGGGTTGAAGTTGGGTGATTGGCTTAGTTTTACCTAATTTGCCAGGGTCCGACATTCTGATGGGTGGTGGCCTTGTATATCCAACCTTGTGAGTAACATGTATTGGGAAAATGAGCAACTGTGGGTGGTGAAGTAGGATTCTAATAATTGTTTTTTCTCGGAAACTCGTTTGTTAGGAGTGTTGTGTTAAGAATTTGTGCTTTGTAGATGATGATTTGGAGACCGAAAGATTGCATTGACGATGAGCGTGAAGCTGATATTTTTGAGGAGTGTTACATACGCCGTGCATGCAGCTGGGTTGAACTACTTCTGATCTGATCATCTCGTTATCTCTTTATATATGAGAGCTTCATCTTGATATTTTCGTATATGTACAGGTATATGGATGTGTGTTTATACACATATACCCATATATACAGGTTTATTGCTGGTGTGATATGGCACTGAATGGTTATCATCCTCACTCGCTTTGGAAAAGCTTTAATTGACAGATGACAACTGTTAATAAAAGAAACTAGAAGTAAAGAAAAGAGTACAATGATACGAGTTGTATCAGATCAGCTTAGAAACATCGTTCCAATCCTTTCAGCCTACAAGACAAAGAACAAACGTCAGCTTGAAAACTTTGTCTTTATCAACTCCAACAACTTTGGAAAAATTACATCCGAAGTTTCACCAGAAACTTTTTCATAGATACCTTTACCAAGGTAAAACCTCTTGATAGGATCCAACTCCTTGAAATAGCGATCAAGACGAACCTTGAACACTTGAGGATTGTCATCTGGTCTTTGGAACAAGTCTTCGCCTGTAACGTCATCCTTGAATGGAACCTTTGGAGGGTTGTAGTTTAGGTTGTACACTCTTCCTGATGAATGACACCATCTGTTTGAGATCCTGTCCAGTATAACGCTTGGAGGAACGTCCAACTCAACAACAAGATTGATGTTTGTAACAGTATCAGCTGTTGACGTTTTCTCATCAGCAGTAGATAGTTGTTTGTCCAGCTCGATGGCCTGGGTTCCTGTTCGTGGGAATCCGTCGAGTAAGAAGGATGCCTGAGGGTTTAGACAGTTTCTACTTGACAATTCGCCAATGACTAGGTTTGCCATTAGGGAGTCTGGTAGTAGGGCACCTTCTTTGATATAACCCTGTGCCAATTGGCCTATCTTTGACTGTTTTGATATTTCCGATCTTAGAATATCACCCGTTGAGAGGGATGATAGTTGAGGGATTGACTTGAGTAACCTTGAAGTTTGGGTACCTTTACCCGAACCTGGAGCACCTAGGAGGACCACCCTCAGTGGTTTGAAGGATAGTGCTGCTGTCATCTGTAAGGCTGAAGGTGGACGAGAGTAGGAGAAAGAAAAAGGCTGATCTATTCACCGATGGCAGCTTGACAATCCCCGTGGCCTCTGAGCAACCGAGCAAGATCTGGGACCTTGAACTACAGAGATTGTGGAACTGTAGTTGTTGTAACACTGTGATAAGCATCGATACAAGTAGCCATCAAAGAACCTGGGGTAAAGCGAGCAAAAACAGCAGCCACACGAAACAGCAAATATCAAAGATTTGACAACCGCCGAAAAATGGTCAACATTGAACACAGCCTTGAAAATGGAAGTCTACCCCCGGGATTCATTCGTTCCCGTTGTGGGCGCAATTGACGTCATTGGTTGCTTGCTCTTTCTTTCCATGTTTCCAAACCCTTCTTGGAAACACTTGTCTATCTCAGTATATATACCGCTCTATCCAGTAGCTTTCTTCCTATCTTTCTTTGTTTCTTTCTCTTTTATCTTCAACTGGATCTTTGCAATTGCATTATACATCATCATCCACTTCGATTGGCATTCCAGCCTCACACTACACTACTCTACACTACCTTACACTACTCTACTCTATCTCTACACAATGCTAGCAGCCGTCCAAGATAAGCCAGTCCTAGACTACTTCAAACTAACAGGCAATGTCTCCCTAATCACCGGAGGTGCAAGAGGTATCGGGCTCTTTGTTGCAACAGGTCTAGCAGAGGCTGGTTCAGACATTGCAATCACCTACAACTCTTCTTCAGAAGAGCATCTCAAAAAAATCACTGAAAAGTTTGCAGATCTAAACGTTAAATTCAAAGCTTACAAGTGTAACGTTTGTAACAAGAAGGAGATTGAAGATACAACTGCACAGGTGGTTGAAGACTTTGGAAGATTGGACGTTGTTGTTGCCAATGCCGGTATTGCTATTCATGCTCCTGCTGAAGATTACACCGAGGAAGAATACAGACAGTTGACTCAGGTGAATTTGGATGGTGCCTTTTTCACAGCAACCGCTGCTGGAAAGACTTTTAAGAAGTTGGTGCAGGATAACACCATAAAGCAAGGAAAATTGATCTTCACAGCAAGTGTCTCAAGTTCTATCGTGAACATTCCTCAAAAGCAATCCGTTTATAACATGACCAAAGCTGGTGTTTCTCATTTGGCAAGATCGTTGGCTGTTGAATGGGTTGACTATTGTAGGGTCAACTCTGTCAGTCCAGGATACATCCAAACAGACATGGTTGAGTCGCTGGATCAAGAATGGAAGGATGTGTGGTACGATCTGATGCCTGCTAAGAGAATGTGTCAACCTTACGAGTTGAAAGGCGCCTATGTCTTCTTGGCCAGTGATGCCTCATCTTACGTCATTGGCACAGAACTGTTTGCTCATGGTGGTTACTCCTTGACATGAAGTTCTAATCTCTAGATATCCACATACATTTATAATAATTAGAACAACATAATAAATAGCATAGCCTATTAAACAAAACCTCAATTCTTTAATCACTACTAGCACAACCTTTACATCCACAGTTGACACACCGTATGTCCCTCTCAACTCCACCTCTTGATCCTTCCTCTTCGATAGCCTTATCCTTCAGGCTGTCCTTTGGAACCCTACAGATACACGTGCTGCCATGGTTGCTGTCCTTCACAACAATACATTTCAAACAACAGAGATTCTCGTACCCTTGCTTTTTCCATTTTGCTATGAGTTCCTTATCGCCGTATCTTGACTTCAATAACCAATCGTACAGCTGTTTGGAAATGATATGTTTCTTGTAGTATAGTTCGTAGATGTATCTTGATCGTTGATGCGTAAGTTGTACTATTTCCCAGTGGCTTTCATGTTTTGGCCTGTTCAGTTGCAACGGTTTGGATTCTGCCTCTTTTAACCTCTGGGCAAACTTGTTCAACGTTGGTTCAATCTTGGAAAATCCTTGTGGTGGTTGGTTCTTGCCCTTTGACGAGCTCGGTAGTTTAGGCATGGCTTTGGTCTGTTTGGTTTTTGTGTGATCTTCAGCTCAGGTTAAATCAGGCCGGATTAAGTCAAGGCCTTCTTCTAACATATGATGTTGGTTTCTAATGTACTTGAGTGATTAGCCATCTGTTGATTGCTAGATGGTGGAAAAGTTTCTTCAATAGTCCTGAAAAATAGCTATGCATATCGTGCTAATCAGTACACGCTTGGGGTAGACGCTCAAAAAATCAAAATGTATACAATTACTTTTTACGTGTTTACCTTTCCTTTATTCAAACACATCCAAAATCTATACTGCTCTACTGCTCTACAAAATATCAGTCAACTCACCACCAGTCACAAAAAGAATGGAATACATCAGCGTAAATATCACTTCCGATCTGACATCCTCTGAGCGTCGGATCTCAACCCAATGGTCACTCGAACATTTCAAGTCTAGGCTGGAACAGATAACAGGCATCCCACCAAAGGATCAAAAATTATGGATCTACAAGACAAGAGAAACAAACGAACGTTCTCAGATACGCACTTTGGATGCAGATAGATACACTTATCTTAATCAGTTCAACATTGTCCCATTCACAAGGATCCATGTGGACAATACGAACCTGGACAACACCGAACTGGCTGATCTTTCCAACGATCAACGGGACGAAGAGGCTGAAACTTACAAGCTTGAAGAATCGACCTACGATGCAATGTCCAACACCGTGAAACAGTGGAAGAAGGAGAACAAGTTGGGAAAGTACGATCCAAAATTCCAGGAGAGGCTAAACGATTCGATGTTGAAAAATGCAGAATGCGCCAAGCTGTTAAACGTTGGTGATCGTGTCAGAGTTAGAGTTTCCTCTGTTGATGGATTGAGAAGAGGTACTGTTAGATTTGTTGGCAAGATTCCTGAGATTGACAGTACCGGAAGGTTCGTTTGGTGTGGGGTTGAATTTGGCTCACCATTGGGGAAGAACGATGGTTCTGTTAAAGGTGTGAGGTACTTTGAATGTAGAATGAACCATGGAAGCTTTGTCAAGTGTGAACTTGTTGAAAAAGTCGGTGAAGTAGAAGAAGAAGAGGAGGAGGATAGGATGGACACTGACGATGAGTTGTTCGGAGATGATGATGACGATGATGAGTTGTAATTTGATCGTGGTTTACTGATAATGGTCATTCTTGAAAAAAAGAAAGATTATGCAAAGCTTGTAGATGTAGACACCAGAGTTTTAGGGCAAACAGACTAGAAAGAAACAAATTGTATTCATTAGCCAGGTGAAAAAAGTTACAAGAGTGAAGATATGAATCAAGATACGTTGATAGTGGAGTATGACTGATGACGGCAAAGGACAGCCATCGGTAAACGTAAAGGTTGGAGGGGAAGGATAGAAAGCTAGAGACAATAAAGGTAACAGATCGTGGTCGAATCATTAAAGTGGGTAGAAGGTGCAAGATTAAAAAAGTGAGAGATAACTAAGTGAAAAGAAAGAAAAGAAAAGAGGTAGGTCAATGATCAAAAGTGGTGTGGTGGGAAATGGAGAGGGGGAGGGCATCTCATTCTGGTCCTCTTCCTTACTGGTTGGCAGCATACACAGCATCGACTCTCTCCTTAACAGAAGCCAAAATCTTTTTTCTCTGTAACTTTTGAGCACTGGTCACAAAACCAGATTCAGGAGTCCATTCTTCATCGGCAAAGACAACACCCAAGATCAACTCGATACCTGCCAATCCTTGTGCTTTACCAGTCTCGATAAGAGACTTGGTGTATGCGTTCATGAGCTTCTTGTTATCTATAACTTCGGCCAAATGAGCATCCTCTTTGGTCTTTGCTAGACCCAACTTGACAACGAGATCTTTGAGGGCAGCCTCGTTAGGAACAACAATGGCAATAGGTTTCACCTTTGTCTCATCGGCATAACAGCAGAGGTTCAAGACCAATCCGTTAGATCTGTAGACAGATTCTAGCTTTTCCAAGGCAATGTATTCACCGTTCTGGGTCTTGACTAGATTCTTCTTTCTATCAATGATTTGCAACTGACCAGAAGCAGTCCATTGACCAATGTCACCGGTGGAAAACCAACCATTCTCGTAGGCAAAGGCACCTTTGGTCTCCTCTCCATTCTTGTAATATTCGGACATGACTGGGGCACCCTTGATCAAGATTTCACCTTGGTTCTTCTTAGCGTAATAGCCAGCGTCTGCAACATCGATCAATTTAACGGTGATCGAACCGACAAGGGCACCAGCAACATCATATTCGAAATGGTTTGGATCCAGAATAGTGGTGTTCGCAACGGTCTCTGTTAGACCATAACCGATCAACATTGGAGCGATTGTTGTTGTGATGAATCTTTGAGTTGAACCTGAGATTGGAGAACCACCGTTCAAGAGAACCTTCAACTGTCCACCTGTTGCGGCCTTGATCTTTTTGAAGATCAAATTGTCAACCAAGGATGGAACCAGTGGGATGGAATATTTCATGCAGGTGTTTTTGGCTTTGAAAGCAGCCCAGAATATCTTTTGGGTTGTAGCAGGAGCCTTTTCAATCTGAGCCATGATACCCTTTCTAACGGCCTCCCAAACGGCAGCAACACCAACCATGACGGTTGGTTTGAAGGCCTTCATGTCACCCTCACAGTTCTTTGTTGAAGCATCTGTTAGAGTCTTTGGAGAAGCATAACCTGAACAGCCACCCCAGTAGAAGCAGGCCAGTTCAAAGGCCAACTCAAAGATGTGTGCCAATGGTAGGAAGGTGATGATACGATCCTTGCTATGGACAAAGGTGTTTGGAATGTTGGTTGAGATACCACCTAGACCAGCGACAATGTTCTTGTGGGATAGAACGACACCCTTTGGGGCGCCTGTTGAACCTGAGGTGTACATGATACAGGATAGGTCTTCCGGAGTGGGAGGGGTCTGTTTAATCTCTGGGGACTTTCTACCCATGGCGATAACTTCATCGTAGGAGAAGAATTGAATGTCTGGTCTCGCCTCCTTTATCTTTGCAACGGCATCGGCAGCAGCCCTGTATAGTCTACCGCCACCAATCTTACAATCAGGATCAATCTTTTGAGAATGAATGATGTATCTAACGTTGGTAGCCTTTTTCAATGGGTTGATCAATTTGGCTAGTAAGTCGTTATCTGTAAAGATACTGGCTGATTCTGTCTGGACCAAAGAATGGGTCAAACCTTCTTCACCCAAGGTATCGTACGCGGTAACGATTGGAATTGCCTGGGTCTGTGCGGCAAGGAAAGTTCTCATCCATTTTGCCGAAGTTGAGGCAAAGATATGGAGTTTTTCCTTGTTGCCTGGTAGCAGACCAAGTTTGACCAAGCCTCTACCGTAGTTGTTGACCAGTTCTTGCAATTGGCCTGTTGTGATGTAGGTGTAGTCTGAGAGTTCGTAGAACATCCATTCTTTGTCAACCTCGACACTTTGGCCATCAACGAGCTTCTTCACTTTTTTTGTTTCAAAGTGTAGTTCTTTTAGTTCTCTTGAACCTTGAATGATCAGGTCCTTACCGTGAAGCTCGACACATTCGTTGAAAAACTCAAAGACGGTGTTACATTTGAAGTTCACGGGTCTGACAACGGCAGCGTCTTTGACTTTGTAGTATCTTCTTGGAGCGGTTTCGCCTTCTTTGGCCTCTCCAACTGGAACGTTGACTTGGAAAACCATTGTGTTGTGTGTTGTTACTAATATTAGATTTTTTTTGATTTGTTTGTGTTAGGTATGATGCTGAAGATGTTGTTGTTGTGGAAGTACACTTGCTCTTTGACGGGGTTGAGAAGGAATGAGACAAGTAAGTATTTAAGAAAGTACGTATGAGACTAAATGCTTTTGCGAATTGGAAAAGCAAGGAAGAGACGTGTGTTTGATGAAGAAGGAAAGGGTGATATTGTGATGCTGTTGATTGAAATGAACAAGTACTAAGAAGAAGAAGGATCAATGGTGATGGCAGAACAGACAAATTAACAAACAAAAAACAAACAACAGAAAAGGGAAAGTATATGGTTGCCTCCCCAACTTCGCTTGAGCTTCGCCAAAGGCAAAAAAAAAAAAGCAGGAATTGACACTCATTAAGCGTTGGCACCAGAGGGGGGCCGCCGCCGTCTAATGACGTACGGGGCAGGGAGGCAGGGCAGAAGAGGGGAAAGCCAACAATTGCAGCACGGGCCAGGACGCGTGGGAGCCTGAGGGAAGCCGAAGGGAAGCCCGGGGAGGTCGGAGTTTGTTTCTGTTGGTGCTATTTGACGTGCGGTGGGTGACGTTTGCTCTCTTTGATCTTTGCTGTTTGCTGGTTGCTCTCGTGGCTGCTCTTTGTTTTGTGTTTCATCCGTATCTTGTTCCTTGGTTGATTGGTCTTTGTTACTTGAACAAACAACTTTTTCACGTGCCATATGGGACCTCCCCTCTTTCCATCCATCCATCCACCCTTCCGATGGCGGGGAAGTTCCCAATCTGCATTCTCGGCTAAACTAAACGTTTTATCAAGATTTCCTCCTCTGGTTGCTGCTGCGCGGTGGATCTCACGGGATGCCGCGGCTGTGGCAGGCAGTGGCCGCTTCCCGCTTCCCGCTTTCTGCTGGCTGGCTGCCCAGTAAACCACCGAGAGGAGATAGTATCGATTGATGTTGCAATTGCCTAGATAGTTTCAACAGGAAAAGTGGTTCAACTGGAATCGATTGAACGTTTGAAACGGTTCCAAATCAACCAGAGTTGAATCGAAGATTGGTAGCATCAACTTCACCACCACCACCAAGAGAGGGGCCCAACAAAAAAAATTGGTGGTGATTTTTGTTGGCCTCTTGGACTGACAGGTAAGACTGTCATTTGATACTGACGGGCTCTATCTTCTTCCTCTATCAAAAGAGACCAACCTGATCTGTTTTGTTCAATTCGATCATCTGAAACTGTTCTAAATCACATCCTCGCTAATAGTTATCAACAGATAAGGTTCTCTGGAAAGAATCAATGGTTTGGGGGCCCGTTTTACTGCAGGAGGATGTTTTTAGTGTAGGATGCATTCCAATGCTCTTCCCCCCCCCACAAGAACCGCGGGTGAATGCAAATGCTCCCTTCCCCAGATCTAACACTTTATTTGTTAGTCGGTCTGTAATTAGCAACCAAGGATCAATATGATCTTGTAGTACTTGAGATGCGCAGTGAGCTCAGTGGATAAAACCCTGGTTTTATGTCAACATCAACTCTGATCTTACAATTATTATTCATTTATCATTCATCCTACAGTTTCTTATAGATGGCATCGCCCATTAGACAAACCTCCTTCATCTCCTTGTAATCATGAACCCTCACAATGTCACACCCAAACCCAATGCATGACATGACCGTGGCACCGGTCCCACTCAGCCTCTCCAACACGTTCTCCTTCCCAGTAATGGCTCCAATGAATCTCTTTCTTGATGGACCCAAGAGTACAGGCATGTTCGCAAAACTGATGTATTCCTCATTCTCTTGGTTCAACTGTCCGTAGGATTTGAACTGTGGTAGGTTTCTAATCACCCTGATGTTCTGATCAAGATTCTTGGCAAATCCTAAACCTGGATCCAAGATTAACTGCCATCTCTTGATTCCAGCACCGTACATGTTAGAGATTGAACTTGCCAACTCTTTCGAAATCTCATCAACTGTTGTATCTCTAACTTCACCACTGCTTGCAAACACCTGCACCTTTGAACTAGACTCCGTATAATCCGTCATTCCAACCATCGTATCGATGTCTCCTCTCGTATGGTTTATCACGTATGGAACCCCATATTTGGCAACAACACGGTACATATCCTCATCGAACGATCCGGCACTGATGTCGTTGATGATGTCTGCTCCTAGTTTGATCGCTTCTTCGGCAACTTTGGAACGGTAAGTATCAATGCTCAACTTACAACTTGGATATTTTTGCTTGATCGACGCCACCACAGGTAAAACCCTCCTTAGTTCTTCTTCGATTGACGGTTGCGGAGATTTGGGTCTGGTTGAGCAACCTCCAATATCAATGATGTCTACTTTGCTATGTATCATCTCATCCACTTTCAACATTATCCTTGTCATGTCTAGGTTCTCGTGTGATCCATCACTGAAAGAATCCGGAGTTATGTTGAGAATCCCCATTAGTCCCGTTGGAGATTTGTTGTTCAATAGATCGTACTCGAGATACTCAAACTTGGTCTCGTTGCATTGTGAAGGTAGTGGAATCAACGTCACCAGGTCTATCGATTCCTGGATGGAAGGATCAATCTTGAAATTACCGTTGAGTAGCTGTTTAAGATGGTCATGGATTGGTTCTGCCGTGACCGGATGGATGAAACTAGGCGCAATAAGTTCACACAGCGGCAAAAGAACAAACGATCTCTCAAGCATGCTTATATGGGGAACGTTCAACGTTGGTTCATTGACAATACTCTCGTCATAGAGTAGAATGTCCAGATCGATAGATCTAGGTCCATTCTCGAACTCTTTGACCCTCTTCAAGGCATTGTACTCGATATCTTTCAGTTCCGATAGAAGTTCAATCGGTGATAGGTTGGTCTTCACCTTGAGACATCCATTGATGAAATCGGCCTGGTCTGTGTGATACATAGGCTTAGACTTGTACAACGAAGATGTCATCAACACCTCTATTCCTTTAGACTCGAGGCAACTGATGGCCTCGTTGATGTTCTCAAGCTGATTTCCCTCGTTGGATCCAAATGCAAGGTATACCGTATGCCAAACGTTCGATGATGTCTGAGTTTCAGCGTTTAGGTTAGGAATGGCAAACTTCTCAGTAGTGACATCCTCACTGTTGAATTCAACCAGATTTGCCATATCCCTGTCTATCTCCTGTTTTGTTCTTCTTATCGAAACGCCAACTCCATCCGTGAAATCTATAGCATCCGGCTTAATGACTCCAACATAACAGCTCGCTATCGATTGGCTGTCTGGGGTTAAACTGAAAACAAGTTTACAAACGTTCAGCACTAACGCTTCAACAGTCTTGAAATTCGATGTCTCGATGTAGCTTGAAATGGAGGAAATGAGAGCTTCATAATTTATCACTTTTGTCGAAGAGGCCTCATCAAGAGTCAGTTCAACGTTCAGTATCACTGGCTGCTTATTGAACCTCTCCTCCTTGAAAACACCAATGATTGTCATTAACCTCAAGTTTGAAATAGTCACAGTGTCCGGTTTCTTTACGTTGGCATTTGGCACGTTCTTGTTCAACTCAACAACAAGGTTGCAGTTAGGATGCTGCTCTGTAAACTGTAACGAGCCTTCACTACAATAGTTCTCACCGTTAAATATGACATCTTTGAACAGTTGAGATCCTAGAGCATTGAACGAGGTGAAATTGACAGATTCATTAGCCTTTTCAAAGGATTTAAAGGCTCTGGATAACACGGCGTAGTTGATGGAGTATTTGAGATCGTCCGTAACGCTAGCTTTTAGAAAGTCCGTCTTCAAATTCACCGTAATGTTGTGATCCACCTTCTTGTTGGCTATCAACGATTGAAACGTAATGCTATGAACAAAGACATTGTCGTTTGGGTTACCACCCCCAATTTCGTTTTGTTCTTTGGTGAGTGACGGGTTATGGATTGCAGGAGACATCTGAGTTGGTGAGTTGCTTTGAAATCTCTCGAGCAGTTGAAAGTGCCCTCTGTTGAGTTTGTTTATAGTCGATAAGGGGGGTCTGAATGCTGAAGGAGAGTAAATCACCGACTTGGAGATCTTGGAGAACGACACTGTGAAGGGAAGGGGGAATGAATGGATCCTGTCCTTTGCGGGGGTGATCTGAAGAAATGATGCACCCACCTGTAGCGCTGAACTTAAACGCTGAACTTACTATACAGCTGTTATATATAGCCACACAATCAGTAGTAGCAGTTGTGCAAAGATCCAAGAATGAGTGCTGGTGTTACTGGCTTCCTGGAGTCATGGAGATAAAGACGATCTCTGGTATCAAACAAAATTGATCAATTTTTTTTTTCAATTTTTCTCTTTTCCCGCGCTGCCGAAAGGCTGTAGATTAATCAGGTGTGGGAACCAGAATAGGGCTGTGTCCATTTTGCCTATATAATTGCTAAACTCATTGGTCTGGGTTAGTCAACCACCTTAAAGGTAAAGCTCCACAACTCAAGCATCCATCACCTACAAAGAATCATCACGTCACTTCACAATTGACCTCACATTCAGCACAAGAGAATTTGCAATGATATTCAAGAGGCTTCTTTCAACGGCAACTCAACTGGCAACCCATACGAGCGATGTTGTCATCATTGGTGGAGGACCAGCAGGTCTAACGCTAGCAGCAGCCATTAAAAACTCCCCAATCTTGGGTCATCTCAGTTGTAAGTTGATAGAAGGTGGTAACTTGGTCCAGCCATTGGAAAGTTTCCACGATACGCCTCCAAAGGATTTCATGAATAGAGTGGTGAGCTTGACTCCAGCAACCATCTCATACCTAAGGGAAATCAAAGCCTGGGACCACATTAAGGAGGAAAGGGTGGAAACTTACGACAACATACATGCGTACGATGGATACTCCGGTTCAAAGATTGAATTTGATTCTCCCGAAATCGCAACAATGTGTGAGAATTTCAACTTACAATCTGCCTTACTTCAAAGAGTCAAGGATCTGAACGAGACCGTTTCAACAGGCTCTTCAGAGTTGAGCATACTGGACAAGACAAAGGTGATTGAGATCACAACGAGCGCTACAAACAGCTGGCCAATTGTCCATCTTTCCAATGGCGAATCGATCCAGACAAGGTTATTGGTTGGATGTGATGGGTTTAACTCTCCCGTTAGACACTATGCAGATATTGAGAGTAGAGGTTGGTCGTACAACAGATGGGGAATAGTGGCCACATTGAAGTACAAAGATAGTGGATTTAGATACCCCACTGGGTGGCAAAAGTTTTTAAAAAGTGGACCTTTGGCACAGTTGCCATTGCCCGATGGCTGGTGTTCACTTGTTTGGTCCACCACTCCCGAGTTGGCCAACATACTGATGAATTTACCAGAGGAGAAGTTCATTGCCATGGTCAACGCAGGGGTGAAGCTAAGTGCTGATGAAATGGCATTCTTGTACGATTTGGCTGAGAAGAACGACGAATCCTTGATTGAAGAGGTTAACTGGAGACTATCCGTTTTCAACTCCAAGTTGAAGCCTGAAGAGGAAGAGATGTATCCCTTGGAGATTGAGAGTATGGTGGTTAATTCTAGAGGTAGATTCCCATTGAGATTGAGCCATGCTGATTCTTATGTCGATGAAAGGGTTGCTTTGGTCGGAGATGCTGCACATACCACGCATCCTTTAGCAGGTCAAGGTTTGAACATGGGTCAAGGTGATGTCAAGTCTTTGATCCATACTTTGGAAGTTGCCACAGAGAGAGGGTTGGATATCGGTACCAAGTTTGCATTGGAGCCATACTTCAGCGAGAGATACCCTGAGAATCATGTTCTTTTGGGTGTTGTTGACAAGCTTCATAAGATTTACTCCACTGATTTCACTCCATTGGTCATGGCTAGATCTCTTGGTCTTGATGTGATCAACAACTTGCCATTCTTGAAGGACTTTATGGTGAGTCAAATTAGCAATAAATAAGAATAGCAACGAAGCTATTTTCTGTCCCACTTTTTATTTTCGATAATTGTACATAGCAGAAGTTTCATAGAATGTCATCATTGTTGTTTAGAAGAAGTATAAACTTAGTCATCGCTGACTGGATCTTGAAGTGTAATCTCGATTGTCACGTCTAGAAGAACCGCCGTGACGATTCTCTCGATCGTCATCCGTATGGCCTCTTCTATGCTTATGCGAATCACCATCTTTATTGCCATCCCTGGACCTCCTATACCTATCAGAAGAACCTCTATCATCTCTATGCCTGTTGCGTCTGTCATCCCTTCTACCATCGCTACTTCTTCTTTCAGGGTCACCACCTTCCCTATCCCTATGAGGTTTCCTGTAATCTCTTGAACTTTCAACCCTGGGGTGTTGTCTATAGTTTCTTGTATTTTCAACTCTGGGGTTACTCATTTTAACGCTTTGACTGAAATCCACAATGATTTTCCTATCGTCAATGATTGCTCCTTTCATCTTCAAATAGGCCTTTTCAACGGTACGTCTATCGTCAAATGTGATAAACCCATACCGCAACGATTCTCCAGTAATTTTGTCGGACATTATTTCCACCCTTGTAACTTTGCCAAACTTGGAAAAGATCAGTTCTAAGTCATTCTCTGTTGTTACTGAATTCAACTTGCAGATGAATAGTACCAAGGGGGATGGTTTTGTCGATGGAGTTGGGATATCACCCAAGAGAGAAAGAGTGAGTGCTTGTGATGCGGATGTCATATCTGATTTTACATGTGATTTGGTTTCACTTTTGCTATCATCATCAGCGTCATCATCATCCTCATCCTCATCGCTATCGCCTAGTAAGAGCCTAAACGTTGAAATTTGTTCAGTGGTTGGAAGTGGTGATCTGGGAGGTACCTGGAATGCCGATATGTTGGGATCCTGGGTTGGATCATCCAGAATGAAGGTATGTAGGATTCGAATGTCTTTCAAAGGACGGTTGGTATTATCGTCAGTTTTTTCAATTAATGCAGAATTAATCTTTTCCAATGTGGTGAAACCTTCATTCACCTTCCCAAATACAACCGCTTTGACATCAAGAGTCTTTAGCAGTGACCTATCATCAGTGAGGGTGATTATGAATTTGGCATCGAAAGAGTTCCTTTGATGCCTCAAAAATGAGACTTGGCCTATATTATCGTGCTTGAGAGGTTGCATGTGTTTGTTTGGAATGGACCGTGCAGATTCGCTGTTGGCTATGAGACGAGGAAGATCACTAGTGCTTGCATGTGGGTAGTTTGGGTTGCCGGATTGTGCGATGAAGTCTTTTTGAATGTCAAAGAATGGGCTGTAGTGATAGTACCTCAACTTGCAAAGTTTCAAAAAGGTGTAGCATTCGATAGGGGCTTGATCCAAGAAAAGATCCACCACCATGCATCCATCGTTTGTTTCAATCAAAACACTCATTCCTATGTTCTGATGGGAAACTATCGACTGAAATATTGGAATCAAAAAGCGCTGGCTATCGTGTCTTTTGCCTTTCCGTAGAATGGCAACTTTTCAACGTTACAATCTCTCTCTCCTCACTTCTCTGTCAAAAAAGAGGTGAGGCACTGCCCTGAATCCACCCACTTCCAGATCTAATCGCACTCTTGCATGTTCCACACCCCCTATTCTCTCCTCTTAAATCGATCGATCCATTCATCAAAGCGTGGGGGTAATTCGGCAAAACAGAAGAGGTGTTGGAACGGAACAAAGAACCAAGGAGATCCCAGCCAAAAGTCCGGCCGAGGACACCTCCGAAGAAGCAACCTCCGTCTGGGACCGAGTGTATGTGGTAACTGTAGCCCCATCCTTTACATCTTTCTGGGTTGCTTGCTCGTCGGTCTTTGTGGTTCTTTCTTGGTTGAGCGTTTGGCTGATCAACTGTCGAATGCCTCGAACGTTCGAGACGACTGCTGAATAAGCGGGCTTCCATGGTGGGACTTTGGCCTGGCCTATCATGTTGGACCGGCGGTGTGAGCATCCTTATTCCGCGCGCACGTGACCCGCCTGCTGGACGGCTCTCTCTCTAATTTTTACCCGATTGGGCAAAACGATAGCCTGCTTTCTTGATTTGGGTCAACCTTGGTTTTTTGTTCTTCTATATAAGTTGAATGATGGATCCCTCCCTCCATTCCCACACCATACAATCACTTTTACGCCTTTCTTCCCTTTAATACACCGGTAGGATCAATATCAGTTACAACGTTTCTCTTTGAACACTTCCTCAGATACTAAATCACTTCATTTCACATCACATCCCATTCAAAATGTCAACCGTTGGAAAGGTAAGTCGTTTCGTTCACATTGAAAAAGTTTCCGCTGATCAATCGATTGGTTGTTTACTCAGTTGAACAATTGATCTACCCTATCAATTGCCTTTTTATTCTCTTTACTCCTAACAGGAACAACTAACACTCTAGCATCGTTTCATCTCCATACTCATTATAGACCATCACATGTAAAGCCGCCGTTGCTTGGGAAGCCGGCAAGGACTTGTCCATTGAAACCATCGAAGTTGCCCCACCTAGAGCACACGAAGTCAGAGTGAAGATTGCATACACAGGTGTGTGTCACACGGACGCCTTCACCCTATCTGGTGGTGATGCCGAAGGTGCCTTCCCTGTCATCTTTGGTCACGAAGGTGCCGGTATTGTCGAATCCGTTGGTGAAGGTGTCACCAGTGTCAAGGCTGGTGACCACGTTGTCTGTCTATACACTCCAGAATGTAAGGAGTGTAAGTTCTGTAAGTCTGGTAAGACAAACCTGTGTGGTAAGATCAGAGCTACCCAAGGTAAAGGTTTGATGCCAGATGGTACTTCAAGATTCACCTGTAAGGGTAAGTCTTTGCTACACTACATGGGTTGCTCCACTTTCTCCCAATACACAGTTGTTGCTGACATCTCAGTTGTTGCTGTTCAACCTGAAGCCCCAATGGACAGAACCTGCCTATTGGGTTGTGGTATCACAACCGGTTATGGTGCTGCCGTTAACACTGCTAAGATCTCCGAAGGTGACAACATTGCCGTCTTTGGTGCTGGCTGTATCGGTTTGTCCGTCATTCAAGGTGCTGTTGAAAAGAAGGCTGGTAAGATCATTGTTGTTGATATCAATGATGACAAGAAGGAATGGGCAGACAAGTTTGGTGCCACCGACTTTGTCAACCCAACAACACTACCAGAAGGTGTCACCATCGTTGACAAGTTGGTTGAGATGACAGATGGTGGTTGTGATTTCACTTTTGACTGTACCGGTAACGTCAACGTTATGAGGAATGCCCTAGAGGCCTGCCACAAGGGTTGGGGTGAATCCATCGTGATTGGTGTTGCTGCCGCCGGTAAGGAAATTGCCACTAGACCATTCCAACTAGTCACTGGTAGAGTCTGGAAGGGTTGTGCCTTTGGTGGTATCAAGGGTAGAACACAAATGCCAGACTTGGTTCAAGATTACTTGGATGGTAAGATTAAGGTTGATGAATTCATCACCCACAGACATAAATTGGATGACATCAATGAGGCTTTCCACGACATGCACTCTGGTAGCTGTATCAGAGCTGTTATCACCATGGATGAATAACTGTTTGTCTTCCATTAAAGTATTTATTCTATTTTGTTTCTGCTTTTACCCCTTGAACTGCGATTGATTACTTTTCAAAGGTTGACCGACAGAGCCCGTGTTTAACTGTTTATATACGTCCAATAAATACTTGGTATCCT
Organism: Ogataea rishiriensis; assembly: GCA_030569615.1. Taxonomy (NCBI): domain Eukaryota; kingdom Fungi; phylum Ascomycota; class Pichiomycetes; order Pichiales; family Pichiaceae; genus Ogataea; species Ogataea rishiriensis. Next base: position 26,486 of record JAJMLH010000059.1, on the reverse strand, counting down.
ATACAGAATAATACATATACTCTTGTTTGTGACATGGCCAAAACCATCAACGTATCAGACGTAATCCTCATTTTCCAATCAGCCAGTGCGCACACAATGCTCTCTTTGGCTTCAACCGTCTACACTAGGTAGCTCACTCGGTTTATATGGGTCTGACCTGTAACAGGGTTTTTTGAACAATATTGACAAGACTTTGTTAGGGATTCCAAAACATTGAAGCATGCACTAGGAAGCCCAAGCAGCTCATCCACACTGGTCTCCGCCTGACTCGAGCCCAGGGAGTCTACCAAAATGAGATCACTTGTAGGGTATTCTGTGCCATGAAGCAGGTCTCTCACAGACTGCTTTGTGGGAAACAAATTTTGGGCTGCCTAGTTGGTGTGAATTTGAAGCAGTAGCGATGCCTCAAAATTCAAGTGATGACTTTCACAGTCAAATAAGTCTGCTTTGAGCATTGAAGTGATTTGTTGAACAAGAGTGACATATGATTACACTTCCAACTAAAGAGGAGCTCAAGTGGCTGAAAATATGAACGAAGCCACTCAATACAAAGGTCAAACCCTTATTCAAAGCAAGCTAATTTTATGGGAAGCTGAATGAAGGATTGTTCCATTTTGACTCCTCGCTTATGACTCCTCGCTTATGACTCCTCGCTTAATTTTGATACCAAACGAATACTTTGTGGAGAGTTTTTGTTGGACCACAGCTTTGAGAAACCTTGATACGTTGAAGAGATGAAAAGTAAAGAGAAGGCTGGCCCATGAGACAAACCTTGATGTACATTATTATTGAACAGATTCAGTCTAAGATGACGACGGTTGATCCATCAGTTGTTCGGATTGTCTCAAGATTGGATTCCCATAGCTTTCACCACCAATTTTTGGAAAGGCGCTATGCTTGGGCCGCTTTTCAAAAGTAGAGTTAGCCTGGTACTGTTTCTATCCACCTGGAGACTGAATTGATATGATGTCATATCACTTTGATGCACTGCTTTAGCTAAATTCAATAAGATAACAGTCAAGATAATATCTATAATAGATTAATCCTACAACTGGCTCAGTAGATTCATAGCCAAAATCCACTGTCACTTTGCTGATATTCTATTTTACCTGGACCGCAAGCTATTCTTTCCTCAACTGAAGAAAGGAGAGAAGGACAAGAAGAACGCTACTGATTAGGTTCAACGCTTGACACTTGAGTTCAAGTCAAAACCACGTTTTTCAGCAGTCGACGACCAGCAGGAAGTTTTTCAAGGGTCCATGTGTTGTTCACTTTGTGTGCCGTTAGTTCCTTTTGAATGGAGGCTTCAATTCAACAATATTGAGGAAGTATGTTTCTGGTCCATTTCCTGTCTCAAAACCCCTATAACGAAAGTATTTGGAATGTATGATGAGACATCACCGTTGTTAGGTGAAGAGGAACACTCATTGTACAGGTCAATGGTTGGTACGTTAAACTATCTAGCAAGTACTGTTAGATATGACATTGCGTTGTCGGTCTCGTTGATTTTTAGTTGAACCTAGAGCTTGTCATTTGAAAGCTATTAGGCGAGTGATGCAGTAAAGGTCTCAGGCATTAAACAAGATAAGAAAGTCAACTGGAGTCGATGCCAGCGCAACTGATATATTGCGTAAAGAAGGTTCCCCTCTGTGTACTCCACCCCTATATGTGGTGCAAGGGTGTGGTATTAATTTTATGAAATTTTTTAATACAAATTTGCCCGTTCTTAAAGAATGACAGATGTAGAAAAGATGCAAATGACCGTGCATAGAATTTGGCAGATAAATAAATGGGTTGAATCGATATAGGGAACGAATAAGTACGAATAAGATGGAGAGAACTTTAGCATAAACGAGGATTAGATTACACATGCATAAATAAGGCTATGTATATATAGTCCCAACACTGTTGTATGGCACTGTGTTGAAGATGTGGTTGTGCAAAAATGTGTGTGTGTTTACCCTGCACAATTTTATAACCTTGTGCTATGAAGAAAAATAAGTATTCTATCATCTCATATATATATGATGTTGAGGGTTTGTGAAAAGCTTTCGCAACTCTAAGCACAGATACGCTGACTGGTATATATAAGGTGATGTTTTTCTACTTTTTTTCGAAAAGGAATGGAGGAGGTTCTGGAATTGGACTGAAGAGTTCTATCTGATAAATTCGGGACTGATTAACAATCAGTTCTACCAGAAAACCTGTTCTTATTGTGACAAGGATAAGGATGGTCACATAAATCATATGTTTTTTGAATGCGAAATAATGCAACGCTTAAGGCGAATCATCCAGCCAAAAGGGCAGGCCACGGGTATGTTACTACTAATACGCCCAAAAGCCATGGCACCTTTAGAAGTCAGTATGAAACCCTTCTATGTGCAAACCGTCAGATCACTCTACTAAAGAGTGACAGGACTAGAGGAAATGTTATGCTAAACCTGGACGGCAACTTTCTTCGGCACCACATGAAAGTGACGGAAGTAAACCAGAGCATCCATCTTAAGATTAAACAGCTCAACCCTTTTGTTTTTTGATGAGGAGTGACTAAAACTCACTGAAATTTTTTACTGTTTTTTAGGAACAACGACCTGGACTGGAAGTCAATGCCAAAAACAAATTTATATACAATATAGAGAAGTAACTGAATGAAGATTTTTTAAAAAAAAATCTCTAGTTTCTTTCTGATTTATATAACTACATACTTATAAAAAACTTCTGATGAAGAAGTCAATATAAGCTTAATTTATACCAGTCAGTACTAGTCAGTACTAGTCAGTGCGACAGTGTTTCACGTTTTGAAAACTTTTCACAAACTCTCAACAACAAGTACAAGATGATATGGTACTTACTCTTCTTCATAGCACAAGGTTACAAAAATATGTGTGGTATTAACCACACATCAACTATAACCTCGAAGACTAAGCATATACATTTTGCCAGAGACTCTCTGTCCAAAGGTGATTCTATTAAAATTGGCTAACAAGCTTTGTACCCAATGGCTCACTTTAGTAGCTAGATATTTTTCTTGTGTATATCGTATTAGAGTACCTAAAGATAAACTTGGACTCAAACAAAATAGTCCTAAAACCTGAGAATAATCGACCCTTTAAATACTCTTTGATTGTAGTCAGTTCTGAAGTTATAGCTTCTGATAGCAATGTAGTCTCTGATAGCAATGTAGCATTCTACTTTTCACACTATTCCTCATAAGCTCTTAACCTCTCGTTAGTATTGATAACTCCGGGAACGCTTGAGCATATCAGTAATATTAGTTGTAGTGTTAAAATGATTCAACCTGGCTTGTTTCTTCTTAATCAAGTCCCTGATATGATGGTATCTTACATCAATATGCTTGGCATTCTGATTGTTGGATTTGTGTGTATTCAACTCTAGAGGGGCATCACGACAAAGTTCTATAAACTTTGTATCCAACTTCAGTTCTTTCATCAGATTCTGGAAATACAAACCTATCTTTTGAACTGTAGGAGTGAGTTGTTTCTCACTTGGTAATTCATTCTGTAAGTAATAATCAATCAGTATATGTTTCAATATTATGAGTAAGTAAATATACAAATCAGAAAGAAGAAGATATATCTATGGACTTAACTATATTTATATCAGTACTAGTCTGTTATGGTTTTACACCAGAATTTGACTTAGCTAAGGAAGAGAGCTGCTACTAGGCTACCTAGGTAAAGTTGAGCCTACAAAATGTAATCTCTTCGATGTGCCTAAGCTCAGACAATGGTTGATTTAGAGACAACAGGTTTAGGTGATATAGATTGTTTGGTCAAGACACAGTAGGCTAACTGGTATCCATTCATGTTAGATGGTGCTATCAGAATTGGCTAACAGACGTTTTCACCTAGTGGCTTACTTCAGTAGTAGTTAAATATTATTCTTGTGTATTTTTTTATTAGAGTATATAAATATGTAAACCGAACTTGAGTAAAACTATTCTTGAAAGTTGGGAATTAACGACCCTCTAAATACAATTTGATTCTTAACCAAGACTGGTAACTAAGAATAGCAACCAACCTAGATTAGAGCTCGATTACTAATCTAGATTAGAAATCACCACTGTTAGGTGAAGAGGATCACTCATTGTACAGGTCAATGGTTTTTACGTTAGACTATCTAGCAAGAACGGTTAGATATGATATTGCGTTCTCGGTCTCGTTGAAGTCGAGATTTTTGTTTGAACGTTCCTCATAAAGACTTTAGATTTGCAAAAAAACTATCAAAGGATGCATAATTAGAAACTTACCATACTAACCAAGAGGATTCAGTGATGCAGATTCTGCAAGTTCGAAAGAATTGAAGCTGGATACAAAGTTTATACTTTGTGGCGATAACTGTGCATCTCCAGAGTTGAGTATACACAAATCCAACAATCAGAATGCTAAGCATATTGATGTAAGATACCATCATATCAGGGACTTGATTAAGAAGAAACAAGCCAGGTTGAATCACTACAGCTAATATTACTGATATGCTCAAGCGTTCCAGGAGTTATCAATACTAACGAGAGGTTAATAGCTTACGAGGAATAGTGCGAAAAGTAAAATGCAACATTGCTATTTAAGAATGTAACATTGCTGTTAGAAGCTATAACGTATTCAAAGAATCGATTAAACTATTTTGTTTGAGTCCCAGTTTGTATTTATAAACTATAAGAAGATATAATAGAGGGGAAGAAGATATAAATATGGACTTAACTATATTTATATCAGTCAGTTCTAGTGAGTACTAGTCACTGCCAGTTTAGTGTGACAGTGTTTCAGGTGGTGAAAACTTTTCACAAACCCTCATCAACATATACTAGATGATAGGATACTTACCCTTCTTCATAGCACAATGTTATAGAAATATGTAGCTCCCCTTACCCCCCTCCTCCACACACACACATTTCAGTATGCTGACCGCACAGCCAAACCGACCACTGCTACAACACCCCCGTTACCAGCATGGGTGAACTTCACCTTTCCAAATGCCTCCGAAGTTGAACTAGAGAACATAGGCCGATTGCAGGCGAAGGCGTGAAGAAGTCGTATGCCAGAAATACAAACCAGCCAAGCCTTTGGATAGCGGAAAATTCTGGAAGACCAAAGTGCTTAGCACAAAAGAAAGAAGAGTGTTCCGGAAGCGAGTGGGTCAGCTCAGACACACTCAACCGCATCACGCCGAAGAGTTTTCTCTGCTGAGTTCGGCAAATGCCTAACAATCAGTACTACCGAATAACCTGTTTTTTATGTCGAGAAGGATGGCAGTTTTTTGGAGTACGAAATCACGCAACGATGGAGACTTATCCAACCAGCAGGGCTTGACATGGATATATTACGCCCAATATGCCCCAAAACCGTGGCCAGAAGTCAGTGAGAAAAACCTTTATGTGCAAACGATCAGATAGATCACTCTACCAATGAGTCACGGGATTTACATATGAATCACAAAATGTGATGCTAAACCTGCATGACAGCTGTCACTCTCTGATTGATTGATTTGACGGTGATGGCATTGTCCATGTGTTTCAAAGAGTATTGCATCTTATTATGAAATGTTTGGATGTACTGAGTATAACCTTAGTTATCTCTTTTGCTGTTTCTTAGGAACAACCCTCTGGACTAGAATTCTAAGCCAAATACAGATCTATTTTCATATACATAGAGCAGTAGTTGAACAAACATTTCTTATCAATAAAGAACAAAAAATAAAAGATAAAAGTATATTTATGAATAAGTTGAACAAAAGCAAGCAAATATACTTTACTCTCAGAATTGTAAGAACCCTCTCTACCCATCGCAACATTTTCAATGAATAAAGAATCAGCTTCCAAGCTCTTAGCTTTAGATAAGGTGACATGGTAATAGTTTCCGCAAGTAAATTCGTACGTATTATAAAGAAGTTGAAATGAGCTGAGATCCTCCATAATAAAGTATTGGTGCGGTTCTACTTACAGATTATTCCCTCAAGACGAAAGGGGGAAAAGGGGGAACAACTCAAAACTATAGCAATAGTTAACCTGATTTTTAATCAAGATTACTAATCAAACAATATATGAAGGGTCGGTTATTCCCAAGTTTTAGGAATAATTTGTTTGACTCCAATTTTATGATTTATATAGTTTAATAAGATATATATGAAAATAAGCCTCGGTGGCAAAAGCCTCAGTGGAAATAGGCGCAGTGTTAAAAGCCGCAGTGGCAAAACGCCTCTTTCCAGAAACTTCCAAAGTACTGTCAGAAGCTATAACTTCAGGAATGATTAGTAATTAAGATTGCTATTCAAACAATATATAAAGGGTCGGTTATTCCCAAGTTTTAGGAATAATTTATTTGACTCTAGATATATATTTTATATACTCTTAACAAGATATACACATAGGATAATATTTAACCACCACTAAAGTAAGCCACTAGGTACAAACATCTGTTAGCCAATTTTAATAATATACACAATGAATAATAATTAACTAATACTAAAGTAAGCCATTCAGGTACAACAATACATTTAGTCAATTTCGTACTAGCAATGTTTCAAATGCGAGAGCACAGAGATAAAGGTGTGCGGTTTAAAATAGTAATACCTAGAAGAGACACGTAAATATAAGACCGCATGGAGAGGAGATATGTATTAAAATTGGCTAACAGACGTTTGTCACTGGTGGCTTACTTTAGTGATGGTTGAATGTTATTTTTGTGTATATCTTCTTAGAGTATATAAATATAGATTTGGACTCAAACAAAATAGTCCTTTTGAATACTGTTTGATTAGTAGTCAGTTCTGAAGTTATAGCTTCTGATAGCAATGTAGTAGTTTCCCATAGCAATGCAGTAATCTCCAATAGCAATCTAGTGCTCTCAAATAGCAATGTAGTATTCTACTTTTTACAATGTGAACTCTGGATTTCGGGTGTGGATGAGTTTTGTATATGACTGTTGGGCATATCATTTTTGTTGGGCATGTGATTTACTCAAGTATGCTAGTGAAAGCAAATAAAAGAAGGACTAAGTTTGATTTCAAGAGTGGAGGTGGTGAATAGAAATATTATTTGACTATGTAGCTCTATGAATTATATAGGGAGATCTGTTGCAAGGTTTCGTTATTACAGGAATACGCCCGGCATAAAAACATCCTATAAATTTTATGTCGTGGACGCTCTCTGAAAATTTTATTTGATGGTCTCGCTTGAGGGACTTCGAGAATACTTTTGATGTATCCCCTTTAAATCATCTCCAACTTCATCAATTCTGACTTGCCCATACTTTGCGTCCGTACTCTCTTAGAGCTCTTTTTGCGGCGTTGAACACAGCTATCCCTTTAGATAGTTTGCATAAAGAACGATATTATGTGTTCGTAGGACTTGAACTTGAAAATCAGTCATCAAAAGTGCTTCTCAAAAAGCAACTTCCTAGCGATGTATACCCCTAGGAGTTGCACCTCTTCTTGGGCCTCTTTTTGTCGCGCTGGTCAAAGTTGATGTGGAACTCTCTTCCTTTGCTCTCCATCTCGCCGAAATCCATCTCGATTTGTTTCATGTTTCCTTGATAGTTTTTCCCAGTTTTTGGTATTGTCATATTGTCTAGATAGGCTTTCTGAACACATCCAGATTTCCGTTGGCCTCCTTCATCAACGGAGTGATGTAGAGCGTGAAAGAGTATAGTGATATAGGAAAACCCTGTGGGGTCCCCTTGATCACCTTCATGGCCTTGGTGATATGCCTCTTGTTGGTTGATGAAACCCTGGGTCCAGTTTATAACGTTAGGTCAAGTCAGTAGATGACTACTATGATCATGGACTTACAATGATAGAAAAACAGTAGTAAGTATCCTATCACCTCGTACATGAAGTTGAGGGTTTGTGAAAAGCTTTCACAACCTCAAACACTGACTGGTATGAATATGGTTACGCCCATATTTATTTCTTCTTCCCTTCTATTATATCTGGCTCTTTTTTGATTTAGAATTTAAGTTTTACTGAGTGATCAATAGCTGCAAAATGAGTTACCAAATGAGAATCAACTCATTACTACACTGATCCGTAAAAATGACTGTTTGGCCTGGCTTGCAAGGACTAGCCGCATCATTTAAAAGAAATTCCGATAACAAACTGAAACGATTACTGAACCATGCCAAACATTCTATTCTAAAGAGGTGAGTCTGCTTTAGCCTCAGGACATACAGTCCCAATAGGTTGCTATCAGAGTTTCTCTTGCTCTCTGCAGGTCACTCGTAACAAAAGCTGCCAGTACATCTTCAGGGAGCTGTCACAGTTTTTGATTTCAACCGTGAACAAATGATGTCAACTGATGACGACTAAAATTTACGCAGGGCCGGCTAGACTACTGACCTGTGAAGCAATGAATTGTTAATAACTTGGTAATTCACTCTGTAAGTGATAATCAATTAGTATAAGTTTCAGTTTTATAAGTAAAAAAATATATAAAACAGAACAAGATATAAAAGCAGGGAAAAAGATATAAAAGCAGGGAAAAAGATATAAATATGGATTTAATTATATATCAGTCAGTACTATTCAGTATGTGTTCCAGGTTGTGAAAAAAAACATGTTTAACGGAACCTCTGAACTTCTGGAATGGAATTGTATCCGATCCACTAGTAGGTAACATGTTGTGTGGTGTTGAAATATGGCTGTCCAAAAATGCAGCTGTGGAGAAGTGTGTGGGGGACATTACCCTACACATTTCTATAACATTGTGCTATGAAGAAGGGTAAGTATCCTATCATCTAGTACACGTTGAAGAGGGTTTGTGAAAAGTTTTCACAACCTGAAACACAGTCACACTAAACTGGTAGTGACTAGTACTGACTAGTACTGACTAGTACTGACTAGTACTGACTAGTACTGACTAGTACTGACTAGTACTGACTGATATAGATATAGTTCAGCCCATATTTATATCTTCTTCCCCTCTATTATATCTTCTTCTTTCTGATTTATATATTTACTTACTATTAAAATTGGCTAACAGACGTTTGTACCTAGTGGCTTACTTTAGTGGTGGTTAAATATTATCCTATGTGTATATCTTATTAAGAGTTTCTAAATATATAGTTGGAGTCAAACAAATTATTCCTCAAACCTGGGAATAACCGATCCTTTATATATTGTTTGAATAGCAATCTTGATTAATGATTAGTCCTGAAGTTATAGCTTCTGACAGTACTTTGGAAATCTCCACAGTTGCTACTTCCACAGTTGCTACTTCCACAGTTGCTACTTCCACAGTTGCTTATTGTTGTGGTAAGATGAACCGTTGCACGGCTGTCTAAAATAAACGATGGCTGTTCCACTTTCTTTGGTCGATATTCTGTGACCATGTTGACCTCTTGTTTCTTCTTACAATCTTTAGCGAAATGACCTGGTTAGCCACAATTATACCAGGTAAATGTCTTGGATTGTTTGTTCTTCTGTTTCTTACCCTTCTTCCAATTAGCCTTGATGCGATGATCTGCGTGGAAAACAGTCTTATCCATCTTCTCATTTTCAGCCTTGTCAAGTTTTAAGGCTTCTTTAGCATCACGGTATGCTATGGCTAACTGCTTAACTGTGAACCTATTCGAGATCAACTTTGACATAACATGATTCATCAACAAGTAATTATCTTCAATCTTTAGCTTTGCATACAACATGAATGCAATTGTCTCTTCTGATTCCCGTTTCAACTCGCAAATACTCATTGCAGTCGTAATCAAATCATCATCATGAGACATTGGAGATGACTCACCTTCCATCCAAGGTCTAATCAACCCTGATAAGGTGACTTGATCTAAGTTTTGAGCCTTCTGATTGATTTCACATAGGATATCTAATCCATTAGTGAATTCAGACTTCAAAACCATGGGCTTAACGAACTTTAGAAGCGACTGTTACCTTTTGTAGGCTCTACTTTACCTAAGTAGCCTAGTAGCAGCTCATGCTCTTCCTTAGCTAAGTCAAATTCTGGTGTAAAACCATAACTGACTCCATTCATATCCATATTGATATTCATATTAGATTATTTCTCAATGTTAATGTTCTTCTCAGAATAGAATAATAAACTAAAGTGTAAGGTATCTAAAGATTGGAAATCTATTAAAATTGGCTAACAGACGTTTGTACCTAGTGGCTTACTTTAGTTGGGGAGAGTCTCCATGAAGATGATACAATTGCAAAACGTATCGTCACTACGCGTCAAAAGCGAAACAAGTCAAGATGTTATAATCACCACAGGTTACAAAAGAAAGAAGGGAAATAGATTAGAGCCATTAAGCGTTGATGTTAATGATCCTAGTTCTTTGAAGTATCCTTTAAGGTTGATGATTGATAACATTCAAGAAATGCAAAAATCATCAGATACATCAGAAACCGATATGGCGGATACTGATGATGTTGAAATGGATGCAAGCTTGTAAGCAGGAGTTGAAGTCAATGAAATGAAGTAGTATATAGGAACCATCTACAAAAATCAGACAAGCTGATTAGAGGTAGATGGGTATTCAACGTCAAACAAGAGGATGATGGTAAGGAAAGATTCAAAGCCAGACTTGTCGCTAAAGGTTTCGCACTAAGATTAGGTGAGAATTATGTTGACAAATTCGTCAGATTTATGATGAGCGATGCTGCTAGAAAAGACTTTGTCTTTGTTCAAATGGATGCTAAGAATGCATTTCTAAACAGAAAAATTGACTATCCAATGTATTTCGAACCACCATTTGGACGTCAAACAAATCAGAACAAAGTTTGGACGTTGAAAAAAGGTCTATATGGTTTGAAACAGTCTCCTGCTCTATGGTATGATACACTTGCTAACCAGCTTATCAAGCAAGGTTTCAATTGTTCATTGATGGATCCATCTTTCTTTTGGAAACAAAACTGTATGATGCTTATCTATGTTGATGAGATCATAGTGACAGCTAGAGATTACAGAACAGCTGATGAAGATATCTCTAGGCTATCAGAAGTGTTTCAGATGAAAATCATGGGATTCCGGATTCCCAAGAGTATTCCTAGGAATGTCGATTGAAAAGAGGAATGGACAAATCAAGTGCCCATGAAAGACTCATTTGAAAAAATTGAAAAGGATTTTCAGATCATCACAACCGAGAAGAGTCTCAAAACCCCTATAACGAAAGTATTTGAAATGTATGATGAGACATCACCGTTGTTAGGTGAAGAGGAACACTCATTGTACAGGTCAATGGTTGGTACGTTAAACTATCTAGCAAGTACTGTTAGATATGACATTGCGTTCTCGGCCTCGTTGATGTCGAGGCTTTTAGTTGAACCTAGAGCTTGTCATTTGAAAGCCTTTAGGCGAGTGATGCAGTATGCTGCTCAAACTAAGGACTTGAAATAAGTTTTGAAAAGTGTAGTTTGAGTGTTCCTCACATGGACGCAAAGATAGCAACATACCCTGCTAACCAAGAGTATGTCATAACTGCAATTAGTGATACAGATTTTGCAAGCTCGAAAGATAGGTTTTCCCAATCCGGTTTTGATATCTTGTTGAAGGGCAATTTAGTAAGTTGGGGATCTAAAAAACAAAATGTTGTTGCTTTATCAAGTGCAGAAAGTGAATACATCGCTCTAAGTGAAATATTCAAGAGTAGTTTGTATTTACAGAATTTGTTGAAAGAATTGAAGCTGGATACAAAGTTTATAGAACTTTGTGGCAATAACTGTGCATCTCTAGAGTTGAATACCTACAAATCCAACAATCAGAAGAACAAGCATATTGATTCAAGATACCATCACAAGAAACAAGCCAGGTTGAATTACGTTAACACTAAGGTTAATATTGCTGGTATGCTCACAAAGGTCTTGGACACAACAACTTTTCAAGAATTATTGATGCTAACGAGAAGTTAATAGCTTATGAGGAAGAGTGTAAAAATATGTCCAGCGTGGACTTCTAGAATGCTCTATATAAGCCGTAACTTCCGGACTTGATTAGTAATATTGATTAGTCATATTGACTAATTGAGCTCTAATCTAGGTTGGTTGCTATTCTTAGTTACCAGTCTTGGTTAAGAATCGAATTGTATTTAAAGGGTCGTTAATTCCCAACTTTTAAGAATAGTTTACTCAAGTTCGGTTTATATATCTATATACTCTAAGAGGATATACACAAGAATAATATTTAACTACTACTAAAGTAAGCCACTAGGTACAAACGTCTGTTAGCCAATTTTAATAGTAAAGCCTCATTATCTCTTCTTATCTAATGAATGAATGATTATATTTTTTGTGTTTCAGCTCATGAGAGCAGGCACGAGGAGCAGCCAAGTACTTGGTCTCCATTGTTTAAATATATATTCTATCCAGATCATCTACGTTATTCCTGGTTTAGTGGATGATCCCAGGTCCAGCGATCCTGTAGCATCTGCATTTCAGCAGTCACCTCCAAACCCTCCAACTTAGAAAAAACCTTTTGCAAGGAAAAATTGCCTCGTTTGTTACCATCCCCTTTTTTTTCACTTTATAACTGATCTAACGATTTTAACTGTTCTTGGGAAGAGATTCCTGGACTGAAAGTACAAACCATATAACGACTTATCTACTTCTATAAAAAAGTAATTGAATCAAGCTTAAAAAAGCAAAAGACGGTTGTATTCTCAATATATCCTGGCGTTCTTCTCCACATTGCCACCTGGTATTATGGGTATCTTGCAAAAAGTCCCCTACTCTGACAATCTTCTTCGCAATCGTCTGACCTCCTCTTCATAAATTTGCACAGTTAAAGCATCGGCGTTCTGGTTGCCAACGTGTTTTCAGCCTAATTTGTGCATCTCTTGAAAAACTCTAGACAAACTAACATACCATACGGACAGATTTGATGTATCAAGCTACTCTGGACTGATCAACAAGTAGTTTAACCAAGCGAGCTATCCATTAAGTAGGCACATTGGTTTTCAGGACTTTATATCCCGGTATGCAGTTATAGCAGCTCTTTCAACCAACAATGCCTCTGTGCAAACTTAGTTTCGGGTATACCTGTATGCCGACATGATGACTTACCTTCTTATAAATGCTGATCTCTTTGCAGGATTTATGTGAGGCTGTTAACCGAATTTTGGTAATAGGAAGATATAGGATAAAAAAAGCACAATTTTAATTATTGGTAAACTCCTCCGCAAGGCATGGATGAATAAAGGTTAAAAGAGTATTATAAAGGAACACATGAAAAGGCATAGAACCCCTTTACAAATCTCTCTCATGAGTTCCTGCATGACCACTAAAAAGTCCCCCACCCCACTGGTACCTACTGGTTGGTACCTGCCCATAATTATTTCTTCCTCTCTCTAGAATTCTTTATTTCTATTTTTTTTTCCTATGAAATCTTTATTTGGTTACTTCTCTAATCTGTTTCTGGCATTGACTCACTATTTTCAGGAACGTTCCTAAAAATAGTGAAAGAGGTCAATGAGGTATTACTCATTCCTCGTTAAGAACCAAAAAAAAACAGATTTTGAATTTTCAGGTTGGCTTTAATGTTTGGTTTCCGTCACCTGTATGTGGTGCCAAAGGAAGTTGTCGTCCAGGTTTAGCATAGCATTTCCTGTTTTATATGGTATTCCTGTCGCTCTTTGGTTAGGTAATTTGAGGGTTTGCATATAGCAGTTTTTCTTACTAGCTTCCAGCGGTGGCATGCTTTTTGGACATAATAGTATGAGCATACCCATGGGCTGTTCCTTTGGTTGGATGATAAATTACAAAAAGGGAGTTAGAGCAGTAGGCAGATCTGGTGTCTCGTATTCAATCCTTTGTTATTATGTCCTTTCGTTGAGTCCAACCTTTGAATCTCCTTTTGTTCTCTTGGCTGTAGCTTTTGTAAACAATTACAGCAATGTGGTTGTTTGTAGTCTGGTAATTCATTTTGAGCTTTCAATCAATCAGTAGAAGTTTATACATTATATGTAAATAAATAAATCAGAAAAAGCTAGATATACTAGAAGTGAGAAGAAATAGATATGGACGTCACCATGTTTATACCAGTCAGTGTGACTGTGTTTGAGGTTGTGACAACTTTTCAAAAACGCTCAACATCATGTATTAGAATACTGAGGGTACTTATCATTCCTCATACCACAATGAATGACTGAATGAATGAATGAGTAAATATTTTTATTTATCGTGTTCCGAGAGCACGAGGCTGTAGAAATAGGGTAATACCACAAACCTTTTTGTGCAAAGCCACAATGTTTGACACGGTCACATTCCAACAACAATTCAATAGATTGTCCCCACAACTTGCACTCTCGAGATAATTATTTTCAAAGTAACTCATTCTGTAACTATCATTTAATCACTAGATGTATCAACAATAAAAGTATGAGATATATAGATCTGTAATAGAGACCACCCTTTTCAAGACCTCTTTAAGCTCAATTTTCTGTTATCCCCTTCCATAACTAGGTTTTTCTCTCTATTACTTATTTATTTGATCTCTCTTCGACACATCCTATGCTCATTTCTTATCATTTGAAATCCCTGCTTTGTCTTTGTTGCTTTCTGCTGACTTGTCTCAAACCTTATATCATACAGTGCCATCTTCTCCCACTCTTCATGGACCGCTTTCTACTTTACTCGTTCTTGACAATAGCCAAGCAACACCCGAATAATTTTTCGAACCACGAAACTGAGTTCCTATTGCAGGTTCATTCGTAAAGTAATAAGTGAGAAAAGGTAAGCACCGTTAGTATCGGCAATGGCCCAATGCTAAGGCCCATTCGGCAATGTAACCTCAACGGGGCTGAAGGATACGTAGAACACACGTTTTTTGAAAGCGAAATAAAACATCACATATGGAGCCTGGGAAATCCAAAAGAAGAAAATCCATAGCTGATCGGCAATTATAAGTTAGTAAACCTGTAGCAATGGATTGTTTCTGACTTGGTAATTCATTCTGTTATTAATAATCAATTAGTAGAAGTTTCAATATTATAAGTAAGTAAATATATAAATCAGAAAGAAGAAGATATAATAGAGGGGAAGAAGATATAAATATGGACTTAACTATATTTATATCAGTCAGTACTAGTCAGTACTAGTCAGTACTAGTCAGTACTAGTCACTACCAGTTTAGTGTGACTGTGTTTCAGGTTGTGAAAACTTTTCACAAACCCTCATCAACATGTACTAGATGATAGGATACTTACCCTTCTTCATAGCACAATGTTATAGAAATGTGTAGGGTAATGCCCCCCACACATTTCTCCACACCCAAAATATTTTGCACTGCCAACTATTTTGCACTGCCTGATATTTTGGCAAAGTCCCATTTCAACAAAACCTTCCGTCGTTAGGATCTATTCCAATTAGGGGTCCACGGATCAATCTTTGCTAGAGGATCGCTAGAACATGACGTAATATATGACATAATAAATATGTGATTTTGAAGTGAAGTTAATTCGGAGCACAGTTACAGTTAGCAGCTTGCCGTTTGAACATTTCTCGTCAAACGATATTTACTTTCAGCTGAAAACAAGCTCAGGCACAGAAATTAGATAATTCATCCAATAATAAACTTTTGAAAGCATCTTGTGTATTGTGTACGTCTCAATAGTTTTCTACCTTCTTTTGTTGCCACCTTTAGCGGCGGCTGAGAAATCTTTCTCAATGATTTCAGAAACACCACTTTCTTCCATTGCATCTTCCTCAATCCTGACAGCATCTCTACGCTCCCACCATCTTTCCTCACACAATTCGAACGACTTGGTCTTGAGCAGCTTACCTCTAGAATCCCTATTTTGGCTTATAGCCCATTCTAAAAATTGCGCACCTGTTCTTAAGTAGAAGGCCCTTAGTGACTCCAGTGGTTTTGGATGCGGCAAGTACGGATGCTCATCTGGGATCTCGGGAGCCTCTGGCTCGTCCTCTTCCTCTTCCTCCTCTTCAAGGTCGTCTTCAGCGATAAGCTTACGGTCGGTAATTTCATCCTCACTGTCATCATTACCATCTTCATCAGAAAATTCATCTTCCGAATATTCATCCTCTGCTTCTTTCATCTTGTCCAACTCAGACATATCTTCCCAGAACACCTTTACTCCATCTAATTTGGACAGATCTATCCCGTAAAATGAGTCAAGGTTAAATTCTTGCTCACCTGACTCCCACATTCCTCCGTATATGTACAACGTATCGTCCAGAACACAGGTCAATGCATTGAATCTAGGATGTGGTAACTGGTTTCTTATCTCGAGATCTGTTGTGTCATCATCCTCTTCATCTTTTTCGGGTGTAACTTCGCCGATTACAGTATTTTCGCCCGTGTGTACGATTCTACTGTCATCCTCTTCCTTACCATCATCGTCATCGTCATCCAAATTGGCTTTTGCCAAAATCGCGTTCAACATATCCTCCAATTCTTTGTCCTTGTTGACCTTCTCCTTCTTGACTGCTCCTTTCTTCTTGACGGACCTCAAACTCAAATTGTACCATCTGTTAGACTCCACATTGTAGGAATAGAGACTGTTATAAAATTCAGAATCTAAAGTCTCTTCTGTTTCTTCATAATCGTAAACGCCACCGAAAAGCATTCCCCTTCCCTTGTGAAGTTGCATGGAACAACCAACCCTTGGAGAAGGCTGAAAGCCTTGCTTTCTCTTCCTTTCAAATCTGATAGACTTAGGATCACTTTTCATCTGTAAAATCCAACAATCACTCAATATTTTTCCTTTTTGAAGACCCTTACCAGCCTTGACTTTACAATAGCCACCGTAAAGAATAGCACCTTCATCAGTTGGTATAAACGAGTGACCAGATCTGGCATCTGGAAGCGTGTGTGCAGGCGGGAAAATCACCTCTTTCCACTTGTAGGTTGTGATATCGAATATCCAAACATCGTTCAAGTATGTTGTATGGGAGCCCAAATCTCTAAATCCACCTAACAGTATAATAAAATTCTTCCAGTAAGTCATTCTATGGCCTGATCTTGAAGAAGGCCCTTTAGCATCCACTTTGGCCCACTCTTTAGTTTGCGAGTCGAGTATCCACGTGTCGGAAAAATGGTGGAAGGTGGATTGCTTTGGAGATGAAAATTCACCACCATGCATCAAAAATATACCAGATGGATGATAACACATTGCATGAGACGATCTTGCCAGAGGAGAGTTTTTTGAAAGGTACCGTCTCCATAAGTTTGAGTCAACGGAATAGACGTGAAGGTCATTGTAAAAGTGGACGGTTTGATTCGAGGCAACCTCTCCTCCGAAGAGGCAAATTTCTTTCTTACCGTTGTTGTTACTCGGCACCAGGGTTGCATTCAGTCTTTTTGTCGGTTTAGGCACAACTTCAATGTGTATTTCTTCAAATTCTAACTGCTGTTTGGCTAACTGTTTGAGTAGTTCGTCTAAATCAACGTCGTCTTCCAAATCATCACCTGCCTTCTTGGACAGCTTTTTGACCTTTTCATTGGCTTTCTTGTTGGCTTTGTCGTTTTTTTCAGCCATACGAGCCTTCTTTTGCTCCTTGCTCTTCTTGTCCTTTTTCGCCATACTTTGTGTTCCGTGTAGTTTGGCTGCTCTCACTACCAATGTTCAACGTATATTATGAGGAAGTGTGAGTTTGAAATATATAAAACGGAATCTTATTACACATTGCGCTTAGTTTACTGCCATGAATTTTTCACTCGACCAACTTCGACGCCAAAAATTAAAACGTCGATAGACGCTCTATTACACTCTGCGGTCGTCACTGCTAGTTTTGCCAAAATCCCTACGCTAGTCATATCCTGTCTGTGTTACAATCTATTTATTTTAGGGTATAGTTTTCTAGCTGCAATCTCCATCCATTTCATCAGGACTATCACTTTTACTTGGTAAGATTGGGGTATGTGCGATATGGATATAATTAAAAATTATGTGACCCTCCACTTGAGCCACTTTTTTGGTAGACGACTGACAAAACATTGAGTCGAACCCTGATGTATCAATGTGGAATATAAAAAGAGATGAAAAAATAGCGAAGTAGCGACAATGGATAAACGAAAATAATGTATCGGTAGAGCTGCATGATGGTGACCGACCACCATCACTTACTGACTATTAAAGAAAACAATAATTGATGGGATGGAACGACCGTTATTGTAGCATTGAGAATGGCATTCCATGCATAAGGGCAACAAAGGGTGACTATTTTGAGCTGTCAACCTCTCCGTAGTCTTCACTCATCTCAACCTCTTCGTCATCGACAAAACTTTGATCATCTTCATCCATCTCATCGTCATTGTCAAGATCGTCGTCCTCTTTTCCATCGTCATCATCATCATCATCTTCTTCTTCTTCTTCACTATCCTCTTCTTCTTCCTCTTCGTAAAACCAATCGTGTTCAATGTTATCATCATCATAAGCTGGCATGGCTTTTGGAATTTCAAAGTCCTCCGGAATATTTGTTTTAGACTTCTCGACATCTTCTTTCACCTTTTCAAAGTACATCTCTTTGTGATCCCTAAACATCGTACTGGCATCGACATTTGCAGGAGAGTTAATATTAGGGTCATCCAACAGTGACATGATAGAGACAAGAACGGATTCAACACACTGAGCAGGACTCCAAGTCTCATTTGATGGTTCACCTCCATACACATCGCCTGCCTCATGTAGTATCGATATACACACCCTACCATCCTTGTAGATGTTAGGATGGTAGATCGCCGGCATAAATCTAAAAGATGGCGGAGAAAATGGATAAGTGTCTGGAAAGTACATCAAAGAGTTGAGGTAGGCCCCATAGTATTTAGACTCAGGGTTCGAGATATATATGCCAATTTGCCATTGGAAGATGTTGTCTGCCACAAGATCTATGTGGAACCATGGTTGGCTCTTTGTAAGCTCCTTGAGCTCCTTCTGTAAAATTGCTGCTGAGTTCATGAGCTTCGAAGTTGAGTTGATGATATCTAATGCTTTATTTGAAGGTCTTTTTGATTGTGGGATGGTCAACAAATGAAGTTGTTTGTTTGTTCAACGGGATGTTGAGTGTGTCTACCTTTTGATTTAACCGATAAAAACAAAGTGATATGAGAACAGAGACAACGCAACACGATAGTACGAAGGCAATACTGGTGTAAATGTTTGTTAGTAATAGGTATGTATTATGAGAGCAAGAAACTACTAGCGTGGTTGTGGGTGATGAGAACGGTTTAACGTGATGTGAGTTTTGCTCAATTGTATCATTTCTTGTTCTCTATGTGTCACTGTCGTGCACTGCCTGTTTTGCTGTCGCAAACGAACGCCCTCGAAAGAGTTTTGATTATCCATCTATCATTCATGAAACCAATTCCCCGTTCAACCTCGTTTTGGGGATGCACAATTACATGTTGATTGCTTCGACAGAAGAAACACTACCATTGTGCGAGTCAGAGCTAGAGTCATAGACACATCCACTTCGACCTCAAGATACGGATGATCAGAAGAGCGGATTGAAGGTCAACGTGATAATTGATTGTCCTTGACTTTTCCAACATATTACTACAGTCGATATAATTATTTCAAAGGCTATGAGAGTTTGAAGAAAATAATTACTCAGAGGTTTCTTGAACGACAGAGCTCAGCAGCCCATTCGCCTTGATATGTGGGCCCAAGAATGAGCTTCTTAGGTGTTCAATTATAGGACCTAATTACCTTCCGAGGTATATCACAAGATAGTCAAATGATTATAGTTTAAACATCACTGTTCAAAAGGATTCTGCTCTCTTGTTTTGCGTGTTTAGGGTGTGCCGAAACTTCAAAAGGCAATCTATGCTCCTTCAGCGTGGTGGTTAGCGCGGTAGTATTGAGGGATCAAAAAGGGGGTTGTTGTTCATAGCAGATTCTGAATATGCATCACATCCAGCCTATGTTCCATCTTTTATGCATCCTTTGTTTTGCTACCCTTTTGCTTTTTTTCCACTTATGTGCAAAGGATAAAACCCACAAGTTTGTTTTAGTTTGGCGAAGAAGCAGCCGAGTCGGTTCCACAATCAGCTTACATACACACATTCACACATTTGTCTCCCCAAACTGAGATGTTAGACTCAAAGCTGTTTCGCATGACAGCACCACCAAGACTGCATAGTCCTACTTCATTATCATCCACATCCACATCATCATTCCTCTCTCCTACCTCTTTAAGCCCTACATATGAAACAGCTACACCCCTCTCATTATCCCCATACTCTTTCTTGTCCTCGGATTCGATTGAACATTCTCTCTTCAAAGAAAAGTTTCCAAGACTTCATCCTTTGATCATATGGAGAAAGTCTATACGGTCTCATGTACCTGCAATAAAAATTCGAAAACAATGGCTTTTACGCAAGTCTTCTAGAATCTTTGTTGGGTTATTGGCTGTTTTTTTTCTCATTACCTATCACCTACTCAAAAACAGACACCCTGTTGAGTGGAAGTACCTTGTGGAAAGGCCACATGTAAGCATCGAGGATGCAGTACGCTTATTTGCTTTTACTTCCGAGGAGCTGGAGAGGCTAAATATCGACAAATCATATTTTCCGGATATGGACATCACAGAGATTCAGTCATCATTTGACTCACGTGTCATTGCAGCGCTTTGGTTATTCAAGATTAGGAAGCACCTTAGCGACAACCAAGTAGTGCTAAAGTCAAACTTCACGGTTCCGTTCAGCTGGGTGGACTGGTTGGATCTAGAAAGTAGGTTGAAACCAAGTAAAGTGTGGACGGAGGAACACAAGCCAGGTGGTTTTATGCGGAAAAAAGCTAGATCAAAGAAAATAAAAAAAACCGGATTGGGGGATGAATTTTTAACAGCAAACTCATTGACATGTCACTATTTTACAAAGCAAGCTGGTTTGAACACACTGCTGGGGTTCAGTAGGTTACAAAACTGTCAAGATTTGAACTCCTTTCAAGTGGTCGACCTACCATCTCTCACATACCCACATTTCACGATTACAGGTCCAGAAGAGAGAAAGCTTCCGCTGGAAGCAAGGATTGTTTATGGCGCAACCTACCTGTTGCATGAGGCACCAATACCTAAAAGAGTGATGTTCTTGGGATCTGGCTTGAGTGAGTATCAAGCCTTTAGTGTATTGACCGAAGAGGATGCAGATCGATCACATTTGAAGAAGTTCATAGCTGAATTCCTTGAATCTGAGTTTATTGTTGAAGAAGGAGAAAGTTTGACCAATTTCTTCGATGAAGGCATTTGTCTTGTGGAAGAAGCTAGGAAGCTAAGAGATGAGATGTCAACGTTTGATCGAGAAATAGCGACCCTTCCAGACTTAGAAATAGACTTTGATGTCTCGAGACTTGTGGGTCCCAGTGTCAACGTTGAGTTATCTTCCCATAATCATATACATGACCCTGTCGTTATAGCCCCTCATGAATTCCACTGGAATTTTTCGGAGGTGGTGCAGAATCTCAAACAGAGATGCAAGAAGCTTTTTGACGAATGCCGCGACAGTGAAATTTGTCATCTTGAGGACCACTTGGACTACAAGCTTCTTTCAACAATCAAAGGAAAATTGCCTTCAATTTTTGATGCAGGGAGCATTTGTACGGAAAGCGTTGATTCTTCCAAGTACTTTCATGAGGCAGAAAGCTTCAGTAATCAGATATCTGGCTCTCATTTTGACTGGAGGTTCTTCAACGGTGTCAACCTTACCAGTACCGATCGTCAGGCAAGCTTGCACAGGACAACCAAAGCGTGGTTGAGGTTTGCCGTTACTGCTGGTTTGAATACCTGGATATCACACGGTGCGTTGCTGGGTTACTACTTCAATGGTCTTGCTCTCAGCTGGGACTTTGACGTTGACGTCCAATTGACGCAAGGTTCTTTGTACAAACTTGCTCGAAACTACAACCAGACGTTGGTTTCAGATATCACCATTCATCAGCACGACACGTCCATGTTGAAAGATGCTGGGATTGGTAGCTATTTCCTTGATGTTAGTCCTTACTTTTTTGACCGAAAGAGAGGGAACGGGAAGAACGTTATTGATGCCAGGTTAATTGATACGTCAACTGGGTTGTACATTGACATCACGTCCATTGCCAGTTCCAGTGATGAGATCGTTGTCACAAGCGTCAAAGCAGAGAAGGAACGACAAATCTTAATGAGGCAGAATGAGAGAAAGGCAAGTGATATAGATGACCTGTATCACTGCCGAAACGAACATTTCTATACCCATGATGAGATTTCGCCGTTGATACCGACTTTGTTTGAAGGTACTTTAGCTTATATTCCCAACAGGTTCAAGCGGATTTTGGTTAGGGAGTATCCAAAATGCTTAAACAGGAGCACCCATGAAAGGCATACGTTTAGAAAGTTGTTGAATATCTGGGTTTCGAACGATGTATGCGACAAGTCTGATTTGGATGGTGTCACCTGTATAGACAAGGGTACAATGTTAGAACGCTTTCTGACTAAAGAGTATACCGAAGATCATAACGGGCAGTTGGAGAGAATAGATAAGGATGGTGGATTCAAACACTCAGTGGAACTGAACTTACCAAAGTCAATGCTGAGAATTGACAACATGATGCTACAGTTGGCCATTGATAGAATTCAGTCATGACACAGAATGCCTTATGAACGTTGCTTTTTGATTCCATCATATGTCGACATCGATGACGATGTAGGCTTGCTAGTAGTTTGAGAAATCAAGTAAGAGAGTATTGCAAAAAAAATATTTATGATTCAGTGATACTTAACGGAAATGGGTATAAAAGCCAAATAATATAGCCAGTGACCACGCGGCAAAAGAACAAAATGAAATGAATTTAAGCAAAGGTATCTTGGAATCCTGATAGAGCAACTCTATATCTACACTTGTTGTTGTGGCATCTTTCCAGACCTTCTTTGATACCTTCCTTTGTAGCCGGTAGAGTTTCAACCCAAGGTTTGATACCCTTTTCAGATGCCAACTTGAGCATATCCAACATCTCAACGTGGGAGCCCAAGTGGGACGCACCCATGAAGCAGGCATTGGCCATAAATGATCTTGGAGAGACAGTAAATGGAGATTCAGGCAAACCAACAGAGACCCACTTACCACCAATGGTTAGTGCTCTCAAGTATGTGTCCAAGTCGAAGTTTTCGTTTGAGTTTGCAGTACAGACAATCAAATCCAGTTCAAACTCAATCTGCTTGATCCAACCCTCATCAGCCGTGGCAATTACATGATCTGCACCAAGGGCAATTGCATCCTCTTTCTTCTTGTCAGTTCTTGTAAAGACGTAGGTTTCGGCACCTAGTGCATGGGCAAACTGGATTGCCATCATTCCCAAACCTCCCAAACCAACAACACCAACCTTTGGTTTGCCACCGCTGTGGGACTTGCTTGGCAAGTTCCTGATCAATGGTGAATAAGTCGTGATACCGGCACACAAAAATGGTGCAGCCTCTTCATCGGAGAATTCTTCAGGAATAGGGAAGACAAAGTACTCATGGATTCTGCAGTAGTTGGAATAACCACCATGAGACTTAGTCTCAGAACCATCTAAATTCTTGTACATCGATCCAAAGGTATGGACCAATTTTGGACAGTAAATTTCGTTGTTTGTCTTGCAAAGTTTACACTCTAGACAAGCCTGGGATTGAGCACCAACACCCACCCTTTGACCAATCTTGATGTTCTTCACCTTTGGACCAACCTTGACAACCTTACCTATGATCTCATGACCAACGACAATTGGGTACAGCTTTGAAGGGTCGGCACCCCAACCGTTTCTTGCACAGTGGACATCTGATCCACAGATGCTACATGTATCGATGGCAATGTCGATATCATAGTCTTCGAATGGTTTTGGGGAAAACTCAAACTTTTCTAGGTTGGACCAGTTTGCTGCGTCTTTGACGGCGTAACCTGTGAATGTATCTGGGTAGGACATTGTATTTTAATAGGACGTCAAAATTGAGTAATTGTTTAGAGGCTGTGGTAGCAGTAATGGTGGTGATGATGTAAATCCTACACTTGCAATGTATCAGTTATGGATAGTCTAGGATCTGTTCAACAGCAGTGAAAAGTGTATGTTTTATACGAAACAAGATGTTGGAGCTTTAGAGAATGGCGCAATCGATAGCTCTTCACCGATGGCACAAAGTTGAGGGTGAATGTCCGCAGTGGAATGATTGCGGGCTTTTGTCGGGAAAAGCAGCGCAAATCAACAAACGGAAATAATACCGAGGCTCGGAAATAGATGAGGGCTACAAACCATGGGGAGTCAGCTACTAAAAAACACGATTCCTTCAAAACCTGTGGCCATTTCAATTGCTCCAGACGTACTACAAGTTTACATGGTAGGAAATCACACCGGTCTTCAAATCTAGTGGGGGAAAAAATCATGAAGCTACAGGATCGCTGAACCATGAATCACGAAGTTGATATGGAAAGAGTGTATATATCTAAAGAATGGGAGACCAAATGTTTCTTATCTTATCAGGCCGACCAAGCTCCTTCTGCGCTCGATCTAAAGATATTGCTACCTTCTACAGACACACGGACGGTGGTTCCCTTTTTATTTTCTTTCAAAGGCCAAGCAACAAACGTCTGTAATTGGAGATCCTAGTTCACAACCAATTGTCTATAAACCCATCAAACACAGTTTTTCAGGCCCAGCTCCCACAGCTTGTGGCTCTCATTTAATGCATACGTGATGGTCTTCTTCTTGTATCCCTCCTTGCCCAAAAACTTGAGGTTGTCAATCACCTCCTCCAACAGGATTGCCTTACCCGCCAGGATGGACTCTCCCAGTCCGTTATACCCAGCATAGACAACATGAATGTGGAAGTGATAGTAGGATGGCTGGTAGTGGACAAATATCCTTAACTGATCTCCGTTCACCTTACCAGCGTAATGGTTTTCCACCTCACTTCTTAAACTTTGTAGCATCGTTTCTAAATACTCGATGTGATCCTCGTTCAAATCTCTTATTGACGAGATATCTTCTCTCAGAACTATGGCACACAAATAGAGCGATTCCATGGTGATTCCATCCCACTTCATATCAGGAATCAAGACATAGTCCTTGTTTCTGAATACAACCCTGTCCGCTTCCGCTCCTTCAAAAAGTATGTTCTTTACCCATTTGATTCTATTCCCCTTCATTGTTTCAATGTACGGTTGCACAACATCCTTATAAAATTGTGGTGTTTCATGAACGATGTGCATGACAGGTTTATTGAACTTGCGGAGGTGAATCTCCGTTGCAGGATAAATCAGATTGATCTTTGAAGTAGGAGTCGATGCAATAGAGACTTGCTTGATAAGGTTTGTACCCCAATGATAGACATCGTTGTTTTCTATTTCACGGATCTCTGTGATGCCAAACTCGCTATTTTGCAATTGGTCTTCCGTGAAGTTGAAGTGTGACTTCTCGAATGACAGAATCGCATGTTGACCGTCGATTGTTCCTAGTAGTGCAATGGTTTTAAGTTGTGAATCTGAGGACAATACTTCTTTGAATTTGAACTTAGGCACTAGAGCCTCAAGCTTACTCGGAGACATTTGCTTTTGCTTTTTGGTTGGTTGTGTTATCGTCATGATTCTGCAGTATATGCCACTTTGTGGATGGTCCCAAGTGTTATATGTTGTTTGATGTTTTGTGGGAATGCTACGTTTTGTGTTTTTCGGAGATGCCAGATATGTTACTACCATGCACCACAGTTGACCATGCTTACGAGCCGCTGAGATTGTCTGTTTTTGCCGGGATACACCTGTCAGGATTTCATACCCCGACATGCAGTTTAGTTCCTTCAGTTAAGAAGGCCCCTGCCCCGGTGCAGGTTGTACGTGGGGTTAATAACCGAACTCTGGTAACAGGAAATATGGGATAAAATCATAATTTAATATATATATATATATTATAGTTTTGTAAGATTCTCCGCAAGGAGTGGGTCTATTCAAAGAGTAGAAATAAAGGAGCATATGGATGGCCAATTCTCGTCGTCGATACAAAAATTATCACCACTGAGTTTCTAAATCAGGTTTGTCCACAAAGCAAGAAGTGAGAACACTTACGTAAACGTAAGCAAAATGAACTGAGCCAAGAGGACCGACATCGGCGCAAAGCTTATGTCTAATCGACAATGTAATCTCAACTAAGGTTGGGGTTTCAACAGTACCCAACAGGAACCTGACGACAGCCATCAATACACCAACACAATATCCATAACTTACCCTCATTTCTAGAGGGATAGGGCAAGGCTCCCTTGTTGTGTCCTTGTTCGCTTTGTTTCCTTCCACTTTGTTCTTTTCTTTCCTTTCCCCTTTGTACACTTTCCTTTTGGATCCACCTTGTTTCGTCCTTTATTTCACTTATGAGCGGATCCTTGCCGTTCTGTCACGAAGCTTTTGTCTCTTAGACGAGACATTTGTGTCCTCCTTTTGGCAGGAGGACGAACGATGTTTCTTTAATAGATTTTTTAGAAGCATTGATTTGAATTGGGGCTTGATTCTTGGTTCTAAAATAAAGGATAAAACTAATGTGGAATAGCTCTTGCTAAAAACAGAGCAGACAAGAACCAAT
>JAJMLH010000058.1:0-53041 GCA_030569615.1 Ogataea rishiriensis | reverse complement strand
AAGCGAGCGAACAGAGGGGGGGGGGGAAGGAATGGTAAATTGGAGAGGACACCCGCCTTGTTACTGAGAAACCACCAATTTTTTTTGTCCTCCTGATAGATACCCTCTCCCTTTGTACTTACACCATGTAGACAATCAAAAGAAAAGAAGGTTTGTTTCTTCTTCTTCTTCTTCTACAACTTGCCTGTCTCTTTGAAACAGTTGTTCGATATACACATTCATACTACAATTCGACACTTCACGATCAAATAGATACTTCAGGTTATCTTCTATCAAGGATTCATCTCTGGAAGAAGTACATTCTGATTCCCTAATACACAGGTCCCTTGCCACTTGTTGAATACTTCATCATCCCAACCACTTTTCTTCCCTGGTCTTGCTGTTGTCTGTTCCTTTCAGCAACATCAACATCAACTACAGTATAGAAGCACCTTTTCACTCATACCCTAGTGTGTGATCTCGAATCTTTCAACTGTAAACAAAACTCATTCTTTCCCTTCATCGTGATCTCGTCTTGCTACTCAGACCAATCCCCACTTACCATTTCATAACCCTCCCACATATCACCGCTTTGTCTATACCCGCGTCCTCCTCCCCCTCGTCATCATGGATTTAAGAGTCGGAAGAAAATACAGAATCGGTAGAAAGATCGGCTCTGGTTCCTTCGGTGACATCTACCTCGGAACAAACATCATCTCTGGAGAAGAGGTTGCCATCAAGTTGGAAAACGTTAGGGCTAAGCACCCCCAACTCGAATACGAAGCAAAAGTTTACAAGGCGCTATGTGGTGGTGTCGGTATCCCCTTCGTTAGATGGTTTGGTACTGAGTGTGACTACAACGCCATGGTGATTGATCTACTAGGTCCTTCCCTCGAAGATTTGTTCAACTACTGCAACAGAAAGTTCTCCTACAAGACAGTCCTTCTATTGGCAGATCAACTACTATGCCGTATCGAATTCATCCATGCCAGAAGTTTCATCCATCGTGACATCAAACCGGACAATTTCTTGATGGGCATTGGAAAGAAAGGTTCTCAGGTCAACGTTATCGATTTTGGTCTTGCCAAAAAGTTTAGAGACCCAAGAACCCACTTGCACATCCCATACAGAGAAAACAAAAACTTGACCGGTACCGCAAGATACGCTTCGATCAATACACACTTGGGTATCGAACAGTCAAGAAGGGACGACTTGGAATCTCTGGGTTATGTCTTGATCTACTTCTGTAGAGGCTCTTTGCCATGGCAAGGCTTGAAGGCTGCCACAAAGAGACAGAAGTACGATCGTATCTTGGAAAAGAAGATGGCAACACCAGCAGAAGTCTTGGCAAGAGGTTTACCAACAGAGTTCATGCATTACCTCAACTACGTCAGAGCCTTAAGATTCGACGATAAGCCTGACTACATCTACTTGAGAAGATTGTTCAGAGACTTGTTCGTTAGAGAAGGATACTTGTACGACTGCATCTTTGATTGGACCGTTTTCAAGTACAAACTGCATCAACAGGCTCAACAGCAGCAGCTACAACAGCAACAACAACAGCAGCAGCAACAGCAACAGCAAAAGTTGGTTCAAGGAGGAGATGCTGCAGAGAATGAAGAAGAGAAGCAGCAACAGCCAGACCAACAACAACAGACCTCTTTGGATCAATACATCCCTGGCGGTGCGTCCCAACAGCAGTACTATCAAGACCCAAACCAGAGTCCTATAGCAAGAAACAACGGATTGGTTAAGCCTCTGCTACAACAACCTCAAAACCAAGCCCACCAAGTGCCAGATCCTTCTGCCAACAACGGCCCATCGCAAAGTTTTAGAGCCCAGGCAACCCCACAATCCCAATACGTCTCTGCGCACCAACCATCCCAGCCTGGTTTGTTGAGCTCGCAGCAGCTACAGCAGCATCAACAGCAGCAGCAGTACCAACAGCAGCTACATACCCAGCAACAACAACAAGCTCCACCTCCACCACAGCAGCAACAGCAACAACAGCCTCAACAACAGTCTAACATCAACCCTGCCTGGCTATGATTCTGATCGAGCTGAAGAGAAACCATGATAAGAAACAACCTGGAGGAAGCACAGAGAGAAACATGCGGATATTCGAGGATCCTGCTGGACCAAGTCAAATTGTTACTCGCATGTTATCTTACTCTGTCTTTGGAAAATGAATTGCAAAGCATAGCGTCTCGCTAAATGGAATCTGTTCACACCTTTTCCGTTAGTTCGTATGACCTTTCGCATCTTGAATCTTCCTAATCGATATTCTTTTGCACCCGTTTGACCATTTACCAACCTCCAACAACACTCGTCAGCACAATGTTTAGAAGGCCTGTTTTTCCCACCATTCACTCACTGGCAAGCCATTCTTTTTCATGAGTCTAGTTCAATCAACACTAGAAACGTTCTGCCATAACTCTAACTTAGAAGTCAACGTTTTTCTCTCTTTTTTTTTCATTCGATACTATCACTTCTCTTTTTTAGGTCAGTTTGATTAATTCACCCCCTTTCTTCCATCACTTTTCTTTCTCGAATCATCATCCACCATCCATTTATTTTTATTCTCTTCTTCTCTCCAATCCATACTTTCCCCATTATTTCAAATCGACGATTCAATCATCATCTTATTGTTGTACTGCTCTACTGTAATGTTTGGGGGCAGACCCTTGGGCAATGCATCTGCACACGAGACAGATCTTGGTGGTATTGCACTGCCGTGATTCCTTTTGGGCGATGGGGGACTCGATAAAGAGATAAATAGTTGACGGCATCCCTTCTTCGATCATCCACCTAACCGAGTGCAATGGTCCTAGAATCGAGGTACGCAGAAGAGTAACGGTGTTCAGCTGCAACAAGTATTGACCGGTTGAAATGTCTGCATCTCAAAATCCTGTTGGAATGACCAGTCCGGATGGTACTGGTTCAACGTTAACTTCTTCGTCTGCATCCAAGGAACATGCCGAAAAGTTGGATGTGAAACATCCCAATGTTGACACCACAAATACATCATCATCGATGTTTACATTGATAGTTTGTGTATCGGGAATATACTGTTCCTTTCTAACGTGGTCCTACCTCCAGGAAAAGATCTCGACGAAAAACTACAGCACATCAACAACCTCAATGGCATATTTCAAGGCACCCCTGATCATCAACATAACACAGTCTTTCTTTGCCACAATAGTAGGATCAGCTTATCTATCCTACAAACAGGGCAAGCTAACAACCCCATTTCATTTCCTACATGCCTCGACCGAAACGTCAAAGAGACTACTAATGAAGTTTCTGCTGATTGCATCAACACAGGCAGTCTCTTCACCGTTGGCATACGAATCCCTCAACCATATTGACTATCTGGTCTTTCTACTTGCAAAATCGTGCAAGTTGATTCCGGTGATGCTTGTCCATTTGGTCGTCTATGGGAAAAGGTTCCCAATCATCAAGTATGCCTTGGCAATGACCATCACCACGGGAGTTTTGATCTTTACGTTTGCCGGTTCCAAGGCTGGTTCAACGGCAACACCGACGAGTGTTTCATCGCAGGTTGTTGGATTGATCTATCTGCTGGTCAGTTTGTTCTTGGATGGACTGACCAACTCCACCCAGGATCAGCTGTTTTTGGATCCAACGTTGAAAGGAGTTATCAATGGGGGCCATTTGATGTCAGGCTTGAATTTTTTCAACTGTCTGCTGACCCTTGGATTTGCGCTCTGTTTCACCTCTCAGATTGTCTATTTCCTTGAATTTGTTCGTGCCAACGGAACCAGCGTCATGTTTGACATCCTGATGTTTGGCCTGTTTGGTTCGATGGGTCAGATTTTCATCTTTATGACTTTGGAGAAGTTTGACTCCATTGTGCTGGTTACCGTTACCGTCACCAGAAAGATGATTTCGATGTGTTTGAGTGTGTTTTTGTTTGGCCATAGCTTGAGCTGGAGTCAGTGGAGTGGATTGGGGTTGGTCTTTGTTGGTATCGTCCTGGAGTCTTTCTACAAGGCGTTTGGAAAGGGTCCAAAGGGGAAGAAAGAGTGAGCATAGCATGTTCACTCCATGTATCATCATGTATAATCAGTTAGTCATTTCATGGAGGGTTTATGTATAATAATAAACATTTACGTGGACAAAGCACTCTTGATCAAGAGAAAGGATAAATGACGAGAGGAAAGAATTAAAGTAAAAGACATTTGAAAAAGCACGAGAAAGTGAGAAAGAAGGGAAAAGATACACTTGCGGTTGGACAAGTCTGTATGGTACATTCGTTATTGCAAAATCAAAAAGATTGGGACGTGAAAGTAAAGAGGTGTGGTAGAAGTAAAAGATGAAAGAAAGAAAGAAATTAGTAAGAGTAGTTTTGTTTATTTTGGTCATCTATGGGCCAACTGCAGCAAGCAACGGGCGGCACCAATCGAAGAAGGAGTCGACATGACTCTATCCGGAGAAGGCATCATTTGAGTCTCATCGGCACTGCTGCTGTTTGACCTGATTGCCCTTTCGATCGATCTAGAAGGGTTGGCCTTTATTGGGAGCTTTGGCAAAAGCTTTCTCACTGGGGTCATCATGACCATTGACGACTGGTTTGCCTCTATTGTTGTATCCGAGTTATCTGCAGGAACTATGCTGTTGGAAGACGAAGAGGCAATTGTTGTGCTCGCGGAATGAGGTTCCACTATACGAGGCAGCTGTTTCTTTGGTGAGGCCGACAGAATGTCGAGGTGTGGATGGGAAGATCCCGATCCAGAGTATGGTTGAACGCGAGTTGCAAACTTTGGGATTGGAGGCAGCTTGATCTGGTTCTTGTCGCTTGAAGTAGAGACAAATCTTGAAGGGGACGTTTGGTTTGACATTTGTTGTAGGGCGACTTTCGAAAGGTTTGGAAGGTTGAATTCAAAAGAGGTTGTTGAGGCCGGAGCAGAGGCTGGATATTGTAGATGCTGATTTTGATGATGACTGCTAGGCTTGGCCTTGAGGAACTCCAGAGAAGCCCTTTGAAGGTTCGCTCTGATGCCTCTCTTCTTGACAACATCTTCCAAGGAGCTCAACGATTTCTTGGTACCAGCAACGCCAGAGACCGACTTGCTCTTTCTTGATTTTGCCTTTCTTTGTTTGTTGGCAATGAGAGGGGTGGAAGCAGCCAGCAGGTCAGCCATGGCATTAGATGAAGGTTTTCTGTTTGTCAAAGGAGATGACGTTTGAGGGTGGAATTGGGATAGGGATTGGGATTGTTGTCGGTCGGCAATGGCCTCTTCTGTGACTTTCAAATCCTCATCCAATTGGAGACTCTTGACTGGCACTTGCGTCTGGTTCGTCTTCACCTTGAAGTATGCCAGTTGTAGTTTCAGCTTCAATTCTCTTGCCCTTGCCAGACGTGGCGATGATTCCATCATAGGCTTCAACTTTTTCAAGTTGGCTGCTGCCATTGAGGAGGCATCGTCGAAGGTGGCGACTCTCTTCAAAGGCGATGGGTGGACGCTCAAGGAAAGCATTGAGTGTTGACGTTGGTTTAGCGTGGGATCTTTAGATGGAGACTTGTTGTAGGCACCACTAAACGAGCTTGCCTTGTTGTGAACTATGTTGATGCAGGAGCCTGAGATTGGGCCCAATGCTATTCTGGAGCTTGAAGATGCGGTTGCTGATGCCATGCTGTGTAGGGAATCAAATGCAATATGTGATGACGATGAACGGAAATGCAATCTAGTGGAAATTCAAGTGAGAGATGGAGAGTTGTTCTCTAACTTTTGAGGAAGATAAAAAGCAAAAGTTGGTCTCTTGTGGTAAGGACGAGATGGAGGGTTTCAGTGATACGTCTGGCCGTTGGTTTGAAGAAAGAGTGTATCTGTTTATGAGATAGATAACAAAACAGTGAGTGAAAAAGGGGTTACCAGAGTCTTATAATACGGGGGTCCAACTCTTTTGAAACCTGTAAGTGGTAATACGAGAAGAAGAAACGTTGGTCAAATCGATCTATTCGGCTATACCAAAACAACAACAACAACAACAAAACAGGCGTTTGGCAGATGCGAGTTGGGGTGAGATGAATAGAGATTCACGGGCACGTAGTGTGTAGTTTTGGGATGGTCTTTGTGGGATGGAGACGCGTGTATGGATGACTTGTTTGATGGAAAGGTAAACACTGTGTGTCTGATTGATGTAGTTGATGTAGAATTGTTGTTGTTGGTCAAAAGGCATCGGTGCGTGTTTGAGTCCTCGAGAATGCAGATGCACCGCTCGTTCTCTGTTGATCTCTTTCCCCATTGGGCCCTCCCTCGCCCAGGCCAGGGAAAGAAGAGATTCGCCTGGAGCGCGTGGCACGCCGCACGGCTGCCCTGCACGCGGTGCTTTTCAGCGTCAACGTTTTGTTTTTGGCTGTTTTTTGGCTGTTTGGTAGCCACAATGCTTCATCTTCAGGGCCGTGAATGATCTGTTACTCTTTCGTTCCTCTTCAGCTGCTCCCCGTTCCAAATCTGGAAAAATTGTTTGTGTTTACAGTTCACACCAACACGGGTCTGCATCTGCAAGTGATGGGTCCTCGATCTGGCATCGTCTGCGTGTCCTTTGGTAGCATCAAGATCCATCATGGTTGAGTTGCAGGGTAGTTGACTAACCATTATGATTCAGTGTCGTAAGGTAGGCTAATGATCATGATCCCATCCATACGGTGTTGCTCTAAGTAAAGGTTCTATATGGCATCTTGCAGGTGAGATCGGACATTCAGCAAGCTGAAACATTGACGGTTCAGTGGATGTTCGGTGTATAGATACAGCCCTTCTGCATGCAACCGGTAGGAGGTGCTTCACTGAATCGGCGAATGGCCATTGAAATTTCCTATACATGATTTACTCAAAACCAATAAAAGACAGCCACTGCTGCTTGTCCATGGGGAGTCTCTTTCTTTTCTGATTCTATTTTGGAGACACGTATCTCCAGATTTAAGATTTCATGCTATAAGAAGATACAAATGAAATATAAGTAACAAACTGAACACAAGAGACACACTATCGACTTCAACAGCAACGGACCACCATCTCAAAAGTCCATTCCGGCAACAACCTCGTTCAACTGGGTAACAAAATGGTTATCGATGGAATCACCATGTCCGCTGGCAATCCTCAACAACAACTCGTTCAACTCTGCACTGCCCAAGATGTCAACATGGTCAGCAGTCTTGGCACCACCTCTAATGTCAAACTTATCAGGATCGTGCTTGATCTCAACAATGGTGACGTTTGACCCTCCCGGATTGTAAATGTTCTTCCCACCGTTCTTCTGTGCCCATCTGTGGCACATCGCATGCGTGATCAAGGAAATGGTTCCATCACCATCAGACATCAAAACAGAATCTTTCTTGCCAGCATCGATTGAAACGTTCAGCTTCGACACCTCCTTGTTAACCTCCTCCCTGTAGTTGTATGCCCTCTCTGTTGGAATACCAACACCGTACAAACAGTAGATCTTCATATCGGGCGCATCTGGGAGCGGCACTTCCAATGGATTGACCCACTTGTTGAAGTTCTTCTCGTTTGCCACCAACTCTTTCTTAGACTTGGCTATTCCCATGGAGTAGTGCTCCAACGTTCTTCTTGTGAACCAGCTTGGACCTTGGTCTAACAAAAATTCAATGGATTCTGCAACGGTCAAATTCTTGCGTGAGTATTCTCCAATCTCCTCCGTAAATCTGATAAAGTTTCCCAAGCTGTAATTTTCCGGGGAGTCAGATTCCGTCTTCTTATCGGCAATGACCAAATTGTCATCAGGAGCACTTTCCAAATCACCCCAAATGAGATCTCCACCTTTAGGAAGCATACTTGCAATACCACCAAAGGATTTCAGCATGTCCATTCTTTCACGCCTCGAAAAGAACTTCTCCAACCCTTGAACAGCAAGAGCATTCAATTGGACGGTATCCTTCATCTCTCCGGATAATAGGGCAACTATCGCCTTAGGAGTTCCCAATAGACATCCCGAAATGTCCACGAATGCTTCAATGTGATCGTTCACCCATTGATCGCCTCCATTTCCAAAATGTTTTCCCTCAGCTTCCACCCATTTCAAAAAGTAGAAGATCACCTGCGATCCCATCGAATGACCAACAAGCATCGTCTTTCTTCCGTGCAACTTTTTGGAAATTTCAATCTGGGACTGTAACTTGGAAAAATAACCATCCCTTCTTTCCAAGTCTAGATAACTCAACCTCCAATCGTAGGCTGCACTGAACATGTTTGTTGGCCCATACCCAATAACAGCCAAGTTCTGCAACACCTTGTTCCAAATCCAATAACCGGCCATGAAGAAATCGGCAGCTTCGAAACCTTGGGCCGACCTAAGCCTGATACCAGGAGGATCCAATCCCGTCTCGGGATCAAGCATGATATGCTTCAACCAGCACGCCTTATCCATAAACATCGTCTTGATCATGTAAAAAGAACCCCACAATCTCTTTCTAAAATGTGGTTCACTAGGACACTCCTCGGTACCGTCAAGACCCCAACTTTCAATTCCGGTAGAGATCACACCCGGAACAAGAATGATTGGAGAGTATGCCTCGTATCCTTCCTTTCTGAGCAACTTACCAATGGCAAAACTCTCACTAGGATTGTGCAACTCCTCCGTATCAGTCTCTTCGAGAATTCCTTGCAAGCTAAGCGGTAACACGTCCTTCCAATCCTCAAAGAATCCATTGAAGGATTCCATGTTCATGAACTTGTCCAAATCGTTAGTATTTATCGTCTTGGAACCAACATACAACGCAATCAACGTTCCCAACAACGCACCAAAGATGAAGGTAAACCTCTTGGTGTTTAGTATGGAGTGCTTCTTGCCTTGTCTTTTCTTTCCCTTCTTCGAGTCCATCACGTCTGCAGCTTTCGAAACGTCATTGTGCACATCGTCGGAGAAGTCGAGTTCTGTCACGGAGGAGCCTTTCTCCATCACCTCCTGAACAGTGGAACCAATCTTGAAAGCAGAGGATTTAGAATGGTGGCGCTGCTTCTCCTCGTTTGTGGTGTCAGTTTCATCTTCTGCTACTTCTGTTTGCTTCTTTCTGGCACGTCTTTTAGGCGGCATCTCGCGGGGTGTTTAATCTTGGTTTGTGGTTTGATTTAGCTTTGAGCGGGTGTTGCTGGAGCTAGCATAGACCGTTGTAAGTAATTGAGTGAGTATCGAGTAGAAGCGATATAGTATAAACAAATAGCATAGACAGAGAATTAACGTGTCTGTAGATAGGGTGTATAGCAATGAAGTGTGTACACAAACAAACAGCCCTGCGTATACGACAGGCATCTGGAATTGGAGGCAACTCTTATGCGCATGTGTATGTGTGTGTATTCGTTAGGAGATGCACTCCAGGTTTCACACTTTATCCCTTTATCACACACCTTCGTTTCCCAATCTTCCTCTTCTTCCCAACGAATACAAAGCATTTCTCTACATCCATTTATAGCCAGCAGTCTGTTATATCAAGCGTCAAAAAACCCATTCACTTTAGTATCCATATTCTGCACCACCAGGCGGATACTACGGCGACGATACTAAAGATAAGAAGGACATCACAAAGCATCTTTGACGCGGAAAGAACATAGAAGGCAATCAAGCTTAAAAGGTCAACGAATCACAAAACCGCAACAGTAACAGTTTCAGTAACAGTCAAATAACTTTTTCCAATGACTTCGCTTTACTTAAGATCAACATTCAGCTCATTAAGAGAGTATCTCACCCCTATCACACATACGTCAACATTTGCAGACACTGGAGAGATAACGCCAGAAGAATTTGTTGCTGCTGGTGACTATCTAGTGTACAAGTTCCCAACGTGGCAATGGTCTCCAGCACCAGAATCTAAAAGAAGAGATTTCCTGCCTAAAGATAAGCAGTTCTTGGTCACAAGACATGTTCCATCTTACGTTAGAGCCTCCGACTATGAAGATCCTGAAGGGTTGGGAGATTTCGACCCTACATTGGATGACGAGAGTGTCCATAGTAGTGGCGCAGATACAGGGGCAGATGGTGGTGCTGACAACGATGACGAAGGCTGGACCACAACTCATATGAAACACCCGTTGCCACGTCACTGCACCCCACAAGAGGAAAGAAGACATTCTGAGCAGTACGAGGAGATGATTGAAGGTGGATCCGTCTCTAGACGCTCCTCCAAGTCTGGATCTCCCGTTGCCCTTAATTTCACAGCTGAAGATGAAATCAACGACATTGACGAGCTAATTGACGAAAATGCAGAAGAGATACATTCAACTTCATTGGACGAAGGAGAGATTATCAACGATCCTAAGAAGAGATCCTACGATTTATACATCACGTACTCGACAAGCTACAGAGTTCCAAAGATGTACCTTGTTGGTTTCAACTCTAATGGTACTCCACTAACCCCAAGTGAAATGTT
Source organism: Ogataea rishiriensis (assembly GCA_030569615.1). Lineage (NCBI taxonomy): Eukaryota > Fungi > Ascomycota > Pichiomycetes > Pichiales > Pichiaceae > Ogataea > Ogataea rishiriensis. Next base: position 42,654 of record JAJMLH010000058.1, on the reverse strand, counting down.
TGAGGATATAGCAAGTGATTATAGGCATAAGACAGTCACCATTGAGATGGCACCATTCTTGTCTAATACCACCTCTGTCTCGATACATCCTTGCAGACATGCCACTGTTATGAAGGTTTTGATGAAGAGAGCAATAATGGCTGCCAAGGCCAAACTTGAAAAGCACCATAATGACATACTGAAAGGCGTTGCAAAGCTGGGATTGGCTGAGAACGAATACGATGCAAAACCTGGAGATGGCGAGTCTCAGACAAAAGCTGATACCCATGAGGAGGAGGACGATGGTTGGGAGGCAGTTGATGATGGCGAGACAAGTTCTGCAGGAGAGGTTGATGACCAGAAAGTGATTAGAGTTGACCAATACTTGATCATCTTTTTGAAATTCATCTCCAGTGTCACGCCGGGTATTGAACATGATTATACAATGGATGCTTTCTAAGAAGGTTATGGTATGGTTTGGCTCGTTTCTCCCCGTGTCTTGATAATTTCTCTCTATCTTTTTTTGTACGGTAGTTTTCGCTGTCTGTTCAGTTACACATTATGGTTTGGTTAGTCGTTGTTTTTCAACGTTTTTCTCTGGTTTTCGTTTCGTTTATCTGCCTTTTTGAATTAATACTTATTTTAGTTTAAAGAAAATGTATCCAAGTAGACAATCATACAATTGAAGAAACTTTCATTGAAATGTAATGTACAGTACAGACAAACATCAGCCTACTCCTCGTCCACCTGTTTCCACACTTTGATACTTTTATCGACACCACCACTGATTAACCTCAACCCACTATGGTCAAATCCAGAGCACAATATCCCCTTCTCACCATTCAAAGATCCAGGAACTGGTACATTCAAGCCCTCTTGGAATATTTTGCCACTTTCCCAGTCCCAGAACCCATACTGCCCATTATCACAACCAACAAACATAACGCCGTCAGCATTGGAGGAAGTACTGTTGATTATGATGTTTCCTTCGTTTATCTTATCGTTCTTCAAGAGGTCCATCTCTTGAACATACTCAGAGTTCGGGAGTCTAAACTTCTTCAAACCGTCACTAGAACCACTGACAAACTCACCTTTATCTTCATCAACCACAAAAGATCTAACAGATTTCGAATGGTAGGTCAAGATATCCCTACATTTACCTCCAGAAACCAGATCCCACGTCCTAACAGTCGAATCCATCGAACAACTCAAAATCTGGGGGTCCAAAGCCCGACTGTACACTTTATTCACTGTGCTCTTGTGTCCAACCAAGGTGAAGACCGCCATCTTGGTCCTAATGTCCCACACTCTAACTGAAGAATCTCTACCTCCAGTAACGATCAAGTCTAAAGTTGGATGAACATCAATCGAATAAACACTTGATAAATGGCCATGGTAATCTCGCACAACTCTGTTCTTCTCCAAGTCCCAGCACTTGACCGTCTTGTCCTCTGAACAGGAAAACATGTACGGATGCCTCGATGAAACTGCAAGTGATCTAACGGGCATGATGTGTCCAGTTAAGGTGAGTTGTAACTGTGAAGATGCAAGGTTCCAGATCTTGATCGTTCTATCTGATGATCCTGTTGCAAAGAACTTGTTGAGTGGATCGAAAGTGACGCAGTGGACCTGACCTGTATGGCCCAATATCACCTTTTGGAGCTTCCAGTTGCTGTGCGATGTTGGCTTTGACTTTTGATGTTGAGTGGCGCTTAATGGGACCAAGGACGAGTTTGCAAACGCATTTTCAGGATCTTGTTGTTTGAGCCTGGCAAGGAGGGATGATGTGGCATCTCCTGTGTATAATGACAGTTCATTGCCCTTTTGAGTTCTCGATGGTAGAAGGAGAAGTTGGTCGTTAGATGGTTGGGTGGTAAGTCCTTGATCGTGTTTTTCTTGTAACTGTTGCAACTTTATCCTATCCAATAGAGTCGTACTCTTTCCGGTCGGCGCTTTTTCTTCTAGATGTTTGGGCAGTTTAGCATAGCAGCCCTCGTAGTTTTTGTGAATGGCTGACTTGATGTACGCAGAGTTACTCTTCTCGTCGTACAGGATGTCATCGATGGTGTCTGCAGTCGGCAAACCAAAGAGTAACTTCCTGCGCTTCTTGGTCTCTTCGTATGATGCTATTGTCATTTGAGGACTGTATCTAATCTAGGGAATTGTTGTGTGATGTTACAGTTTGTAAATGGAATCTACTGAAAATATGAAAAGGGACCACTATACTGTAAGGTTCCTTTGAATAGCTTTAGTATTTCACTATCAGTGGTGAAGTTTACAAATACCCGCAGAAACGGTACACTCTTCCCGGTTGTGCATCTATAAAATCTTTTTTTTTTTTTGCTGGACCTTGCGAAATATTTATTTGAATCTATTTCACTGATTTCTAATCAATCAGATCTTTTCAACAACTGTTATTATCAGTATCAACTCCATTTAATACTATTCGAAGGATTAATTGAGTAAAGATAATACGCCCAAATCAAAAATGTCAAACTCTGCCGAAGACTATCCAGAAGGTGAAGAAGAACAGTACCTCTCACTTCAAGAGGTTGACGAAGTGGTTGATGACAACCAAAGCGAGGGCGACATGATGGACGAAGACATGGACGACGATATGGATGATGATGGGGAGGATGACGAAGGACACAACTTGCCTGAATTTGATGAAAATGGAAACTTAGAATTAGATCTTTCGAACAACTCCGAAGGCTACTTTGACCAACATAAAGATTCAGTCTTCACAGTGGCCACCCACCCAAGCCTACCACTAGCAGTTTCAGGAGGAGGAGACAACACCGCATACATATGGACCACGCATACCAACCCAACGAAAATGGTGTCTGAAATCACAGGACACACCGAGTCTGTCATCTCCAGTGGATTCACCTTTGACGGTGGGTACGTTGTGACGGGTGATATGACCGGTAAGGTGTTGGTCCACAAGGCCAGTAAGAAGTATCAACTGTGGAGTTTGCACGGTCAATTGGACGATGTTGAAGAAGTGTCATGGATCAAGGTGCATCCCAAACAGAACGTGTTTGCCGTGGGTGCATTGGATGGATCTGTTTGGGTCTACCAGATAGAACCAACCTTGGAGTTAATCTTCAGTGGATTCTCGCATTCCACGGAATGTACCAATGGTTTGTTTGTTAACACTGATGATTTGGATGAGTTGAAGTTGATTACCGTTTCTGAGGATGGTTCCATCATAGGCTGGAACTGTTTTACGCAGCAACAAGAATACAAGATTGATGGTTCTAATCAGTTGAAAGGTATGGTCACTCCATGGGTCTCCATTGGTTCGGATCCAAGTGGCAAGATTGTTGCCGTTGGTTCCAGAGACTCGCAGGTTGTTATTGTGAATTCTGAGGCTGGGTCGGTGCTTACTATGTTCAAAGCCTTGAATCTCAGGGATGATCAAGATATGTACGAGGCATCTATTGAATCGATCACTTGGTGTGACGCTCCAAGTTTGGGATTGGTTGCGTTGGGATTAGTTTCTGGTGATGTTTTCATTTTTGAAAGCAGTACGTGGAAAGTGAGAAAGACTATCAAATGTGCCGACGCTGTCACGAAGGTGCAATTCATGAAAGGAACTCCAATGCTTTTGGGTTCCTCAATGGATGGTAAAGTCTACAAGTGGGACGCTAGAACAGGTGAGGTGCTACATACATGTGTGGGACACCACATGGGTGTTCTAGATTTCAGCATCGATTTCTCTGGAATGAGACTGATAACCGCTGGGGATGAGGGTGTCTCGTTAATATTTGGTATTTGATAGTTTGATTAGATGACGTTCAATTCGTTTTCAGGGAGAAATATACATGTACAAGTACGGCCTAGTTTGAGCCCACCTTTTTTAGTTTTTCGTCAATCAATCTGTCAATCAACTTGTACAATCCACTGTTGGTGTCAACAACTTGACTCTCCAAAGCCATGTTGATCTGTCTCTCGATCAACTTTCCGGTTAGATCAACCTCGATGTTAACCTCGTCTCCTAATTTTTTCAATGGCATGATGACTTTTTCCTGGGTGTATGCAACCATCATTATCTTGAATCTTGCTGTTTTGTAATCCACGGATGTGACGGTCAAACTGGTTCCATCTACACAGATAAAACCCTTGTGAACAATGTAGTTGATGAACTCTTTATCCCTCAACTCGAATTCAAACACAATGGCATTGCTATCCTGTGTTTTTGAGACTATGTTTGCAACTGTGTCAACATGGCCTTGAACCATATGACCTCCGAATCGAACTTCTCCAGAAACAGCACGTTCGAGATTAACCTTATCACCTTCCTTCAAAGAGCCCAAGTTTGTTCTACGTAGAGTTTCCTGGGAGATACCAAGCTTGAAAGAGTCTGTGTCGAACTTTGTCACTGTTAGACATGTACCATTGACAGATATAGAGTCGCCCAAATGACAATCAGATAGAATGGAGGCTGCATCTTTGACTGTTAGTGAGACACCATTTCCACCAGACTCGGTGGAATCCTGAACGATGTACGATTCCACCTCTCCTATTGTTTCAACAATACCTGTAAACATGTTTGCCTTTTGTTCTGATATGTGACCGTTTCATAGAAGAAGAAGTCCAACGTGAACAAAACCCCGGAAGTAATGACGGAAGTAGAGGCTAAATGTGGAGAAACACCCAGAGATGATCTTGGTAATCTCCTTCCCAAGGCGGCGAGCCTGAATGAAAAATGTCAACTGATTGATATTTTATACACCCGTACACCGGAAACCTGCTTCATCATTGCAAGACGGTGAAATTTTTCACGTTTGCCAACACTCAAGGCTCAGGGCTCTCTCGAGGATTCTATCAAACTTTTTTTCCATACAGTTACTCTTCTCGAATTCAAATAAACAAGTACAGTTTGATTGAGTGGTCACCTGAAACAATTCGACTAGCGTTTTATTGTTCAACCGTTGATGAAATCGTTTTGAGAATCAGTTCAACTTGAGGATGGATCGTTTGCCAACAGGAGTAGGCTTTCAACCCATCTTTTCTTTGAATGATCGCTATTACGTATCATTTGACTTGGGGTTTTATCACCATTGTTATCCATGAATCTTTGTATTTGATGAATGTTCTCTTTCATCGTTGAACTGATGGTGCAGCTATGGATTCTTAGGACTTGCTTTTAATTAAGAAGAACTGTTTCCGCCTTGCTGTATCGTCAGTTTCTCGTTGGAATTTAAGGGGAACGCTCATAGTGGTAATTACTTATGGTAAACGAATCCCATAGATTGAAATTCCAGAGTGGTCTACAGAGGACGGTAGCAATTTGTCCGTTTGCTATTGTCTTTTGATGACCCTTCACATTCTACCTTGAAGCGATGGCCTAAAACGTTGAGTGTAGAATAACGTAGCTTGCTCTCAACTATAATCATTCTTTTCATTCTATCAAAGAACCACTAGAGTTTTCGTTTGCACCTTTTAATATTTCTGGGTGAAGTCTCTCCTGTAATGTATTGTAAGATGATTCTTGACAACCTAGATACTCACCAATATTGAGGATCTGAAAGATCCGTGTCAACCCTGTTATATCACTTGCACAATCGGACTCTAGCCAGAAAGCATTGCTAGAGATCTGATACACATTTTAACCCGAAGTGCAAAGGCAGATGAACAGGGCTGGGCAGTCCATGATGATGCAAAGATCCTCGAGTTGGCTAAACCAATGACGTGGTTGAATGTCGATCTGCAGAAATGTCAGGATGGTGAGTGATTGATAAACTATTGCTTGAAACCCTCTCCGCGTCAGTTTCAAGTACCCTATACCACCTCGAAACATAGATCATATCAAGGTTGTCTTTTTTTCAACCATTGCACTTTTGGAATTAGTTGTTGATGGAGGTGAATTGAGGCAGATCGTCGTGTTTGGACAGATCAATAGAAACACTGCCCCTCAGCCGCCTTCCAAAATAAGATGTGATCGGACAAAAAAAGGTTAATTTGGCCATGGAAAGTGAAAGAAACTCTAGGGTTTGGTGGCATTGCACATCGATCGGACGATGAGTTTTTGAAGGCTGGGCAAGTCAGTATAATGACTGGATATACCCTCTTGTGGATCACCCAATTCAAGTGATGCCAACCACGTCTAGTCTACGTTACACTGCATTCGACGGTGGTACGGTAGTCACACGACTGAATTGAGCCGGCGTAAAGTCTCGGTGATGATGTGTGCCTCTTCGGCCTTGGGGCTTTACAGCTCTGACCAAAGGCCCTGAAAGTGCATCAACGTGAAACGTTCTATCTTCGATCATCGTATGCCCTGCAAGCATCTGTATGCATGGGGGAATTGCGGTGCTTTAACGGTCGCTACTCGTGCCATACCTACCTGCTATTTCGGGGTTCGAAGCTTTTGTGATGTGTGGGGTTGGAAGCTTGATCTTTGGGCAGCCTTTGGCTACCAATCATGTTGTGAGCTTCCACAATGGTGGTGTGAGTACAGCTGATTTGCCAGTTTACCTGCTGCTGTATCCCTGTGGCTCTTATCGGAAGGGGCAGCAGTCATTGTCAGATGAATCAGCACAAGCTGCTACCTTTTGGAGAAGCACTTGCGAAACTCATGGTGTACCCCTGCTGGAGTGTCAGCGCAGACTCAAGTATGAATGGCTGCTTTGCTCACAATGTTCACACACCCACACAGAGAGTTTGACGACTCGTTAAACAAACACCTAGCATTGTCCTCCCATTATTGCTTGGCTGGGGAGGCACCAACGAAAGAAAGAAGCTTCAGTTTCAGCCTCGTGCTGCTGCTCGCACTCCCCTGCGTACAGCTGGAATTCATCGCTACAAAGGGGGAAGAAAGCCTGAGTGTGACGGATATACACCTGCAATTCTAGATTCTTACACATCAAGTTTCTGTATAACCCTCATAGATAACAACTGTTGGTGTGTGTGTCTTTGAAGATGGCCAAGGTGACGTCGTTGCACAGTACAGATCCATCGGCCAGTCTAATCTCTACGCAGTGGCTTGCTGGACTCCCGATCCAAAAGCTGGCCAGCCAGTTGCAACCCCTGGACGGTTGCTACTCTTCAAAGACGATTCAACACACCCTTGAATTGTGTTGACGGAGCAAGATGAAATACGTTGATGGTAAGCTACCCCCCTAAAGACGGCCACCGTGCAGGGCCACCACAACACCCGTGAACAGCGGCTTGCTGCAGCCGGTGCCTGTGCGGTGTCCAGCGGTGGTGGCTGTGGCCGATAGACCACTCGGCACTCGGACAGGGTGAAACCACCAAACCTGTGTGTAACGAGGATCTTCTGTCAAGCAGATCCATACAATAAAGATGGAGCAGAAGAGGCAAACTGCTGCTGAATCAATCGGCGTCATCGTGGCAGAGAGCCTTCCAGAGGTTCCGCCCGAGGATCCACCACCGATCCTCCCTCATACACGTCTCAAACGTTTCTTCTACAGCCTAGGGCGGAAAAATGCTGGTGAGCAAAAAAAAAAAAATTATCTCGAAATCTATTATTCGTGGCCATAATAGCACAATGTCTATTCCAGCTCGATCTTGGGCTCCTCCTCTTTCAATCATTGTAGCCTTTCCGATTGATTTGATCTGAGTAGTTGCTTCTTCTCGATTTTACACTTGTATCCGTCTAAGCTGTTGTAAATCGCAAAAACAACGTTCTTTCAGCCCTTTTTCATTGCTTCACTAATCCCTATCTTACCATCATAAGCGGGAAAGAACGTGCTTCATTTCGACATTTTGCATCACCATCATCATCATTGATACCACAACGACGGGGACCCACCAAAAGACCAGCATTTACATATATCATTGAAAAGTTCTTCAGAGCTCTTGATGCAGCACACCGATCATGAATCATTCGCCAATCCCCAATAGACCCCTAAGGAGTCATACAAACATACATGCCATCAACTATGACCGCAAAAATGTTCGCCGCCAGGATAAACTGTCAAAGAGTGCACCTGCAAGTCCCACCAGTGTAAGCAGGGCAAGCAGTTTCAGCAAGGATCCCTACAGGAAGGTGAGACCAAAGGGAAAGAGACCGCCGCTACCTAGAATGATCGAAAATTGGAAGAGAAACAAGTATGTGAGGGTTGGTATCCCGGTTCTATACATCCTAACGTTTCTCCTGATTCTATACTCCTTCAGACTCAACAACATTGGACATCACAGGGATGGTTCAAAAAGAGTGATATGGAACCATGCAGACTCGGAGGAAGACTACTCATACTTTTCAAACGACGAGATGGATCGTTCCAAGGAAAACTTCCTATCAAGCATATTGAGATTCTTCTCATCATCATCCTCATCATCAGCCAACTCCGAGCCTGAAGATGTTGAAAACACACTAATCAACTCTAACGCAAACACAAACAAGCAGGAACTACCGTTCCCATTCACAGCAGAAACGGTGGTGTTACCAAACGCACCGTACGCGCACGTTCATGAAACTACCGATATACGATCAACACAGGTGATATATCTCGACGCTGTGCTCTACTACGTGAAACAGTTGAAGCAGAATCCAAAGACAAACATCCCAGTGTTGGATTTCCACTGGAAGGATTGGATAGACATGCACGATCTAGCACCTTTGATAGAGCAAAGGCCAAGCTGTTTTGCAGCCGGTGTCTTGGGATCCAACGTTCGTACTCCCTGGCATGGATGCCTCGAGAGTAAAGCTACAGATCTAAGCATCCACTTCGACAGGGCGGCAAAACAGTACGAGTCGGAGTATAGGTTGAGAATACGTGGTAAGACGTACCTGTACTCTTCGGACAGTATCGATGCTGATCCAAAGAGAATGGTTTTCATGATTAGCGATTTGGCCTTTGTCGTCAAGGTTGGCAACAAGAAGGATATGTTGAGAAACGGCATGCTAGAGACCTACATCAAGGGAAAGATGAAGGACCAAGGATTGGGATACCAGGAGATCATCAATGGTCCCGTGTCACCACTTGCCACCGCTCAGGAGATACTCAACGTTTTGGATCGTCCTGAGACTAACGAAGAAGAGGTGATGGAAAAACAACTCGCAGTTGATATGTTCGAACTGCCTGGAAACAAGAAGAAATCAGCAAAGGCACGTGGTGCAGCAGTTGCCGGTGAAAAACACTTTGCCGATGTGATGATTCAGCACGATGACGGCTCGACATCGCTTGGCCTTTACGATTGGAGATTCTTCAAGAAGGATATTGCTGGTTATTACTCCAAGAGGGCAGCATGGCATCAGCTAATCCGTGGTTGGTTGCAATTCTCTTCCAATCTTGGTGTGACGTCATGGTTGGCCGACGAGACACTTTTGGGATGGCACAAGAATGGTCTGTTGTCACCTTGGGAGTCCTCTGCTCGTTTTGAAGTTCCTGCATCCGAGATGAAGAGGCTTGCCGAATCTTTCAACTCGACCTTGGTGATCCAGGATCCAGCCGATGGAACTGGGACTTTCTTCATCGATGTTTCACCACATTACATGGAGAGAGCAAGGGAGAACAACGGTGATGCATCGCCTGAGGATGTCGACATGAGATTCATCGACGTTAGAACAGGGTTGTACCTAGTCATCAATGGTTTCATGTTGAGCAAAGACAAGTTGAGTATTCCGGATAACTCGATGAAGATGTTTGACGACGATCTCACCTTGATGATACTGCAGGACGTTAAGGAAAAGCGTGAGGTTGATGCCAGTCTGAAGAAATTTGTCAACTCTGGTTCTGGCCGCCTGTACCATCTTGATCAGTTGACCCCATTACATCGCACCATGTTTGAAGGTAAGCTAGCATACGTGCCAAACCACTTCAAATCCATGCTACATATGCTGTACAAGGATGTCATTGACTTGCAAGAGTTCTACAGTCACAAGTATATCTCACACTTGAGACTCTGGGTCCATCATGACAAGTGTAAGTACGTTCCAAGGGAGGACATTGAGAATTTCCAAAATGGTGGATCCAGTTATATTGGAGCTTGCCATAATACGGCTATTTGGAAGGAGTATAACCATACAAGGGTTGCAACGTTGTTCAAGGTTGAAGAGGATGAGATGGACTACAAGTTCCCCATTTTCAAGAAGAACCAGACTCCATTGATGTATGACGACTACTTTGTCAGCGAAAGAGTTGATAGACTGAAATACCTCTACAACATACAGTCTGAAGCGTCACAAATAACAGTTGAAGAAGATGAAGGTGTTGTTGCTATGCGCTGATGGGGGTAAAAGAAAAAAAGTTAAAGAGAGGACATGGCATTGATTTTTCTTCGAGCGATGCTGAGCATATTCTAAAGATCGATCTTTGGAAAGAAAAAGAGAAAGAGAGCAGAAAAAATATTTATACAATTGCATCCCACATTAACCTCATATATACTCACATTCGTTGATTCATTCTAATTTGAAAAACTTCAAGGCTTATCTTGCCTTCAAGCTTTATCACCTGTAGATTGTAGCTGGGTTGGAGATAACGAGGTTGAAAAAAATCAGGGGTCTCAAACGAGGCGGTGGAAGCCTTATCAGGATGCATTGTTAAACCATTGCTGTAAGTAAGGGGTCTTCATTCATTCGTATGTATCTGGGTGAGAAGGCGGTAATTCAGTCATTAAAAACATGGGACAAACAAAGAACGTAAAAGAATCTATCTGGAAAAAAAGCAAACACACAGCTGTATAACTCAAGCCAATGGTTGAGGAGCCTTCAGTGCAACAGCACTGTCCTCAGCCAACTCTGGTTCTCCAAACTTGGTGAAGGTAATGTACCCATTGTTACCCAGGGTGTAGAATAGTGATCTATTGTACGGAGTCAAAGTTTGATTGTTCTTCAAACGGGAGACCAAATCTGGGTTCGATGTGTAATAACGAGATGCACCAATGATAGTCCTATCGTCTGCATCAACTGTCTCTTTCAAACTGGTATAACCATCATCGTGCAAGAAAGCACCCGAAGTTAAAACGATACCTTTCCAGATTTCTTTTTCCCAGGAGGTGTTGAACACTCTTGTATCGGTAGAGTGGGTACTTCCTTGGACTCTTGGCTCGACGAGCGAAACATAGGCAATCTCTTTGCCCTGTTGACGTCTATTTTCCAGTTGGCCCAAGATGTAGCCAAACTGGGCAATCGGATGAACCTGTGGCGAATCGACACCACCAGAACCTTGGAACTTGGCGTATGGTGAGAGTCTAACGGCAACACGTTCGGCACCAATTGCTTCAATTAACATATCAATAGTTTCCAAGAGGAACCTTGCTCTGTTTTCAATGGAACCTCCATACTGATCCGTTCTATCAACGTTGATGGTTTCCTGGATGAACTGATCAAACAAGTATCCATGGGCAGAGTGGAGCTCAACAATGTCAAATCCAGCCTCTTCAACGCATCTCTTAGCAGCGGCAACGTAATCCTTCTGCATCTGTTGGACCTCTTCCGTTGTCAATGCATGAGGAACATTTTCATCCTCTGCAGATTCGGGTGTATCAAATGGTAAACTTGAAGAACCGATCAACTGTAATCCTCTCTCCTTCATGAGTTTTCTATCGGCCATTCTTCCAAGATTCCACATCTGTAAGGCAATGCTTGTACCTTTGGAGTGGACAGAATCAACAATGATCTTCCATGCCTTGACTTGTCTTTCCGAGTAGATCATTGGCATACGTTCGTAAAGGCCCATTTGAGGGGTACCAGCGGCAGCTTCGGTGATGATCAATCCACCGTTGTTTTCAGCACGTTGGGTGTAGTACTCTAACATTGAATCTGTTGCAACATGATCTTCAGTGTTACGGTATCTTGTTGTTGGAGCAAAAACCAAACGGTTCTTGAGTGTGATGGGGCCAACTTTGATTGGCTTGAACAGGTTTGTGTCTGTTAGTGGCTTTGAAATGGTCATTCTGTCTGAGTGTTTTTTACCTGTTTGTTTGTTTGCTATAATTGTACATTAATAGAAAAAGAAGATATGTCAAAGAAGTACTAGAGGATGGATTGTGGTGTAATTATATATGGAATGAATGTTGTCTCGGGAGAGATAGTTCATTAGTAATTGAGCCGCACATCGGCAAGTTGCTCCTCGACATGCTATCTCTGCAGAGCATTTGCGTGCCATTTCGGAACGTCATCAATCCTTGAAGACAATTGCTGAGAATTTTCGTCATCTATCCATCAAGTGCAACTACAAACTCACCATTTATAAGCAAGCAACGGTCAGATAGGAAGGGTATTCAGCTTACAAACCTTCCAAAAAAAGCAAAGCACGAAGCGGCAAAAGGGTGAGAAATTTGGGGCTCGCACTTCAGCAGAGACGGAAGTTCCACCAAGATATGACATGAAAGGCATCCCCACCAGCGATCATAACAGGAATATTAAAGAGACATTCAAATTAGATGGAAGTGGAGGAGGAGCAGCTTTTGCCGCGCATATTGAATGTCTTCCTGAAACACTTTTCACCGTTTTTTCAGCAGAAAAAGCACCTGATGGTCTTCTCGATTATGCCCTTACATTAGCTTACCTCATCTTTCCTTACTTTATCTTGCCTTTCCTTGCTCTATTATACTCTACTTCTTTCTACTTTATGAACAGCAACGACAACAACAAAACGACCCAAATCAAGATGCTTACTTACGACACAAAGCACCCAAGTGTTTGCTTTCAAATCGGAGAGATCCATCCTCGGCGTGTCCCGCGATGGCTTCTGCACGGCCCGGCTCTGCCTCGGAAATAAACAACAGAACGGCTTTTCTTTTTTTTTGCTCTGTATGTATCGCCGTCAGTCCCATACTACAAGACAAACTGTTGAAAAGTCCGCCTTGACTGAAAACTCTTCAACCAACCTCATTCGATTTCGACTAAGCTAATACTGCCTCGCTTTTCATTGAACCTGACAAACTGGATACCAGTTGCACATCAACAAGCTGTTCCGTGTACCACCCCATCGTTTGTAAAGCTTGACTCACACTTCTACCCCACAGAACACCGGAACATTATAGATCGAAGACAAGAAGACTCTACAGTCATACCGATGAGCAACCACAGAGGAAATAACATTTGAATCCCTATTTTTATAGATAAACATAGAAAAATCGCATATACATCGAAGAATGTCAGTTGGAAAATTAGCAATAGCTGGTCATAGAGGGTAAGCATCATCACTCTCGAACTCTGTTTGACAGCAAGGCAAAGTACTAACACTTTTTTTATTACTTCCTATTACAACAGCTTCAAAGCTAAATACCCAGAAAATACAATCTTGGCGTTTGATGAAGCTGTAGAAAACGGATGTACGGTTGTTGAGACAGACCTACATATAACAACAGACAAACAGATCATAATTACACATGACGTTAGCACAAAGAGAGTCTTTGGTGAAGATTACACCGTCACAGATGAAGCCTACCATCCAACACTATCACAGCTTAGAACCTTGAGAGAACCTCATCTACCCATCCCATTATTTACCGATGTACTCCAGTGGTGTTTCGAAAGAAACGAGGCTTGTAAAGACATCGAAGGTGCAACTCCAATAAGACTAATGTTGGACATCAAGAGAGATAACGATCCAAACGAGATTGCAGATATGGTGATACGGGCATTACAGTTGGTTGGACCGGAAAACGTTGAAGACAGGCTCGAGTATTGGAGAAAGAAGATTCTATATGGAGTTTGGGATTCAAAGTATTACGTTCCTCAACTGGAATCCTTTGAGGTGTTGGTGATTGGATTTGACGTTGTCTCTTGTCAAGGGTTTGTTCAAACCATCCTGGATAAAGGTGGCAAGGTCAATTCCATCTCAATGATTAACCTTGCCATGGAATTTCCCAATAGGATGAAGAAGATGATGGATTATTGTAAAGAGCAAAATCTAAGGGTTTGGTTTTGGACGATCAATTCAAAGAGAGACGTGAGAAGAGCCATGAAGTACTGTGATGTTGGGATTGGTGGCAATGGTAGTGCCAATTCGTCATCTAACAGTTCGACAAGTTACGGATCGATCGATATTGATGAAAGGTTGAATCTGATGGATGGATTCATGACCGACGATCCAACAGTATTCTTCTCCCCTGAGGATGATCCACCGTTGACAATTGGTTCAAGAATTAGAATCTTCTTTTTGAAAGGTTTCTATGCGACTTTCGTGTACATGATCAACCATAAGTATAACGTCGCCCCAGTTGTTATGTTCTTGAGAAGGAATGGTTTCATTTGAAGGAGAGCATTGCTTTCAGGGCTAAGACGCCGCCATGCTTGTTCACGCATACATTGGCAGGAGGAGCACCGCGCGAGGCTAGAAGAAGGATATTTAAAGAGGGTGCACCTGTCTCCATGTGTTGTTTTTCTTCCGATTTACCTTCCTTTTCGATTCTCGTTAACTTGGTCTAACCAACAACATATATACACATTTATAAACAGCCAAAAAACATAAAGAGATAATAAAAGTTTTAATTTGGATTTATCAATCGACTTTTGAGTGTACAAAACGAAAAGCATGATCTCATTCAACGTTGGTCTCCTTCACAATGTCCTGTTCTTTATCATACTCTTAAAAATCATACGGTCAGTTTCGGCTCACAACTTCCCCATCCAAATCCAACTTCCATCGAACTTAATAGAAGGCTTCAAGATAGAACTGGGAACGTGCCACAAAGCAAAGCCTCCCTTGGAAATAACCAACAATACCCTCTGTTACAGCAATAATGGAACCTCCTATCCCTATTTGACAAAAAGTCAACCATTACTAAGGACTGAGCCACACCAATACAACTATCACTACCATTTTCCCCTACTTGATGGAGAATACATACTCAATACCCCTAGAAATCTGATAGAGGCTCAACAACATGATTACTTCCTTGTCTATCTGGGGACTCTTGACTCATCCTGGAGCACGGCAACCTATGAAAACTTCACCACAATCATTGACAACATTTACATGTTTACCAACCTGGTTGGATTCATTATTGGTGATGATCACAGTCCGTCTCCGTACATTGCACAGTCTTACGTCACCAACCTTCCCTTCTTGAAATCGGCATCCAGAGACGTCAAGAAATACCTGGCCGGCAACGGTTTGAGAGAAATCCCTGTTGGCGTATACCTCAACGTTCCTAGAACTCAACAGGTTGAACAATACTTCTCCTGCAACACACGGTACCCATTGGACTTTTATTACCAGTTGGAAAACCAAACAAGCGTCATTGGGGTCAATCCATACCTGAACTCCCAACACAGCATTGCCAATTCCAGTTCCTCTGCAGAAGCCCAGCATACGTCCCCTCTTGTGCCATGCCCTGAGATGCCAATACCAACAGAACACACCCCACTGACACCAAGGGCAAGCAGATGTGACTGTATCATGTCTGTTCTCAAGTGCATGGTAAACCCAAGATCAGATCTTGTGTCATCCCCAGCACAAGTTGATGCATTGCTCGAGCAGATCTGTGACACTGTCTATTGTGGGTCTGTCGAAAACAACATCTATAGTGGCATCTATGGGGTGTTTGCAGGATGCTCCCAGTTGCAAAAACAGTCCATTGTTTTCAACATGTACTACTCTCTCCATGGTAACGATCCCGCCGCTTGCTACTGGAACGATACTGCAAAGTTGACTGGATTCAACTCTTCTGTTGATAAATCCCAAAAGCTGTTTGATTATACGGGGAAGTCATGCAAGCAGGAGATCTATGACGATTGGGATAAGTATCTTTTGGGGCAATTCAAAAAAGATGTTAATTTTACCAATCTGCAGAATGATCTGGTGTGTGCCGATCTTGACGCTGTTAAAGCTGTGAGAAATCATAGCAGCAAGTTGGCGGATTGTATCAATTATAAGTATCTTTACTGGGTGGGTTTCCTATATACAGGTGTTGTTTTCTTCGTTATTTGAAGTGAAACAGAGCAAACAAACAAAAATATGGGAGCAAGTTTTACAACAGAGAAAAGAGAGAAAGAAGAATTGGTCGTTAATGAATATGTTTCTTTAAGGTTGTTTGAAGGGTGCTATGTATCGCACAACATCAATTTTTGATAGTTCAACTGCAGCATTGAAATAAATATAGGTATTTTGAAAAGACTCTATCAATCCTTCTTAGGACCCCACTTGACGCCCAAGAATCCTGTATCCTCACTTTTGTTACCAAACAAGTTCACAGACTTATGGACGTTGGTGTGCTTTGGAGAACCAATCAAGTAAAATCTAGGCTCTCCTTTAACATCAATTGTAACGTAGAGCAAGTCCTGTTGAACAAAATTCTTATCAATGGCCTCCAATTGAACAACACCAATTTTTGAATCACTCTCAACAAAGAATCTCATTAGCATGTGTTCCTTTCCATCCTTTCCTGTAAACTTTGTTGCTGTGATGGGTCTATTCCTAGACCACTTGTCACTAGGAGCCTGCCCGTAGGCTTTCAACCTTATACTCTTATGACCTTCTTTGCTATCCTTGATAGCATCTGCTGAGTAGCCCAGTAGTTTCAATGCCTCATCAGAACTTTCGATCTTGGACACCACTCTGTTGAAGGTTGACGTTTCTCCCGATGGTGAGAATAGTTCTTGGAAGACCAAGTACAGTGAAACGGATGATATACCTAATGCTGCTATCACTATCGAGGAAGAAATGACAAACTTTGTTCCTCTCTTCAACGTTGTATAGATTTGAGGATCTTCTTTCTTCTTCGAATTACCCGTCTGTTTATGTTGTTGCTGCTGCTCCTGCTGAAAATTGTGAGCTGATGTGGATATGAATCTCGACGAAAGTGAGGAGGTTTGGCTTACTGTGAGTCCAGAAACGGAACGATTCCAAGTTGAAAAGACTTGACTTCTGGCTTTGAAAATGAGCGACATCTTTCTTTTTATGTATTATCTGGAATCGATGAACACTTTTGAGTGGAATTGGTATGGTGTCAATCCGTAAGACTGTTGGAGTGGAAATGGAGAGGTCGGCTAAACTTATTCACCATGATCATCCAATTGTCAGGATGTTTTTCTTCAATGATGAGCACGAATGAAAACCAGACAGACAGTAACCAAAACCTCGAAGTCAAGCTGCTGCAGCTCAAAGCGTCAATCGACGCACTTTCACAGCCTCCAAAACGTCTTTCACGTGACTTCACGTGACCGTGGTCACGTGAATTATTGGGGTTAAATAGCTATACTAAATTTAAAAGTCAGAAAAGGCGCAAGTGGTTTAGTGGTAAAATCCAACGTTGCCATCGTTGGGCCCCCGGTTCGATTCCGGGCTTGCGCATTTCTTTTTTTTTACAGTTCTGGCTACACTTGAGAACAGGTGCTTAAGACTGGGTGCTACTCTCTATTCCAAGTTTTTTCTTTTTGCTTTAAATGTTTTCGGGTGAAAGAAGTATAGATACATACATTATTTATAGAGAATGAAAAAACGGTCAAGCCAGTTAGCCTGCTAGCTGGAGCTCAGTAAGCTGGTTTTGCAAACCTCCCACTCTAGAATAGTAGCTGTTAGTTTCGTGATGGTGTTCATCATCCCCATCTGACTCTAAGTCGGCTTCATTCTCAAGCCCATCCCCAACGATATCGGAACTTGTCATTGCGGAATAGTCGAGGTGTGCAGCTGCATCATAATCTGTATCGTCCTTGAGGTCATTACTGACGTTGACTCCAGTTTCATCCTCTTCCTCCTCCTCATCTTCTTCTTCCTCTTCTTCCTCTTCTTCATCCTCATCATCTTCAGTGTCTGCGCCGTCATATCCTGTTTCATTGACCAACTCGTCATTTGCAACCCCAACGCTATCTTCGTCTTCTAGTTCTTCCTCTATAATCTGCTGCTGTTGGGGCTTCGTATCCTTGTTAAACTTCTTAGTTTTACCATCCCTATTGCTGAAGTTCCACTTGGTGTTAAGCCTCGAGTGTAAGGGTGATTTACCCCTCTTGAGAAGAACGCTGCCTGAAAAGCCAGTGGTTGCATTCTTCTTACGTTTTGATCTGCCCCTCAATGATCTAGATGAGTCCACTGAATTTGATCTTGACAATGTGGTGAAAGACGAGCTTGGTGACTCAGGCTGTGAGGTAACATTTTTGGAGTTCACTGACCAATCACTTGTTCCTCTCGCAAAGTATGGCCTCGTAGTGCTGCTAGCACCGGGTGTTTGAGAACTTGAATGATATCCGTTCGGCTGCAGTGCTTGATTGTCTGTCGAATATCCGGTTACATACCCAGAGCCATTTGACGTCTCTGATAGTGTAGTCTGAATGGAATAGGACGAAATGACTGACCCTGGTCTAGTCGGCTTGTTGCGTTTCAAACTGGCGGACTCTGATGCGCTCATGTAGCCATGCTTTTCTTTATCTATATTGTCGGGTTCAATGACAACCACATTTGTGGTGGAATGAGTATTTGTATTATGGTTTAGTTCTATGTTTGCTGCTCCTGGTTTCCCTTTGATTTGTTCGATATGTTGGTTTTGAGGTGTGGACTTCCCAACCTCAATGTCGGAATAAGATCTTGAGACTATGGAGCTACGGTCGGTATCTTTGTGTTTGATCTTTTGGAATAAATGCTTCAAAGAAAACCTATTCTTTTTCTTCGCTAATGTTGTTGATGTATTTGTTGAAACTAAGCTTTTGTGGTCACTTAGTCTATCAGACTCTTCGGTGTGCACAACAGGTTTTGTCTTTGGAGACATCTGCAGGTCTTCCAGTCGTTGGATTGGAGGCGTAATAACGCTTGCGTTGTGATTCGGCTGAGTATGCTGCTGACCAGAGAATGATGAACTAGCTTGATGGGGTGATCTTTGGGAGAGAACATGCAGCGCAGGAATAGATGGGTTTGCTTCTAAGACTGCAGAGTTGATCATTGCAGGAGTTGATGGCGATGGCAGCGAAACCCCACCCATTGATGTCTCAAGTCTGTTTAGAAATGAGTTCTGATTCATGGAGGACATAGAGTTTGAGGGAGAGAAAGTATTTTTTGCTGACTCAATAAAAGACTTCGATGTCGACAATCTCAACATGCTCCTGCTTCTGTATTTTATCCTCCTATGGCTTGCTCTCTTCTTGTTTTTCTCCTTTAAGAGCTCCCAGAATCCAACTACTGAATCCAAATGACCGTTGGCAATTGATCTCTTCAAGGTCTCCTTGTCAAATCCTACACTTGTCAGTTCCTTTAACAAAGCTCTGTCGCTTCCTGTGAACTCATAGTATGAGCCTTTGACATCATACAAAAGTTTATTGATGATATCAATCTGTTTTGAGCCACCGAAGGGTTGAAGCACTGGTGACCTCAAGACATCTTCTAAAGAGCTCGGTCTTTCTTCTGGATCTTTGGATAGAAAAGATTTGATCAACTTCAAAAGGTCAGGTTTGAATAAGCTATCATCAAACTTCGGGTCTTTCGTGAGAATAGACTCAATGAGCATGGCCTCATTCAGCGAATCATCAAAAGGCATCTCTCCTGTTATTAAGGTGAATAAAATGACACCCAATGCCCAAATGTCAGTCTTGATACCAGAGTAGGTTTCATTTCTCAATAGTTCAGGGGCCATGTAAGCGGTGGTTCCGCAGATCTCGCTGAGCAGGGACTTGGAACCGTACTGGGCAAATGGTAGTTCTCTCGTGAATCCAAAGTCAGACAGCTTGATATTCAGTTTCTTATCAAGCAAGATGTTCTCAAGTTTAAGATCTCTATGACAGCATCCATTCTTATGCATATAGCAAACCGCACCAAGAATCTGGACAAACATATGAAGAGCTTCATCAATAGGTATCCTCTTGCGCTTGGAAAGGTACTCAAATAGATCTCCATTGGGACAGTATTCCAGGATCATGTAGGCATTAGTTTCTGTAAAGACAATCTCGTAAATTTTGATGATGTGAGGGTGTTTCTTGAATTCTCGAAGGTAGTAATACTCTCTCATGAGATTATCGTTGCACCCATTGTCAGTCGATCTATCACCCTTTTTCAAAACAATTTTCATCCTCAAAAACTTGTGATACCCCAAGTAAATCATTCCAAAGGCACCTGATCCTATCTCATCCACTATTTGGTAGTTCCCAATCTCTTTTAGGTCGGGGCTAGTGAACTTCTTGATCAACTCGGTATAATCCTGAGCGCGCTGTTATATGTGGGGTGTTTTGGGCACGTTGTGCAGTTTACGATTAGTATTCCAGTTTCCTTCAAACCTGTATCAAACGGCTTTCAATTTCAACTTACCTTTGTATAGGCAGCCCTTTCATCTATGATATTTCGGCTGTTCATTGATGGATGTTTAGCGATCGTATAGACGAATGTTGTTGGGGTCAGAAAGTTTGGACCAGCCGAACTTTTCAGCTTTCTCTGGGAGGTTTTCGGTCAGGAGTATGGATTTCTCGATTTCGCAAAAACCAGTATTGGTACCGCTCGTCTGATCAACTATAGACGAATAAGAGTCTCAAATCTGAAGTCAATGTACAGTCTTTCGAGGAAATACCGTCAAGCTCCTGTCCCAATGTTGGTTCTGTGCCGCAAAATTCACTGGCTAAAAGATCATGCAGATAGGCAGGTCCCGAGCAAAGGTGAAAAAGATTACACAATAAGGAACCCTTGCCACATTTTATGCACACGCTTTATCGGTAACAATTTGTACCCTCGTCAGTCTCTCACAGTCTTGGGTTCCTCTGAGACACCATACTGTTCGTATCTGACAGAAGAATTGAATAGAAACTCCACAAATGTGATATGTCCTGCTTGTTATGCATAGGAACTTGGTAAGATGTACTTGGCAATCGACGAGAATGATGGGATGAAGATATAGCGCGATGTAGCATAAAAACAGTGACAAAATAGTGTTACAAAACACAGGGAATATTTAATGGAGAGCACACCAGCTGCTAAAGAATGTAAAAAAAGGCATGGAAAGGGGGCAGAACGTAGGCTGACAACAAACAGATGAAATAAAGAGAAAATAAAGGTTGATTAGAAAGACCCATGGATCATGCACATAAAACGAACGAAATGACAAGGATGAAACATACCGTTGGTCATGCCTGTTTGCCATCAAGAACAACCAAGAAACCACCCACCAAATGCAGAGATCCGCAGACAAACACGTCAATAGGTCCTTCTAGAGATCTAATAAAATTGACACTGGTTTCAATATCATGGAACAAATGCTTTCTGGATTTCTTATCTAGCTTGTTCCAAATCTCAGCCATTTGAGTCTGCACCTCCAAAGAATCCACCTGCTGTTTTGAAGTGTTCATGGAGACCAAATCGGCCGAGTAATCGCCTGAAGACCAGGTCACGTTGGTTGTAAAGACGGCATGGTCAAACCTCAGATTGGCAGACTCCATCTGTTGGTACAACTCATTGATTAGAATGTTGACATCTCTAGTTTGCTGGTTGAACAATAACACTCTCTTGTGTTCAGGATTCGTCACGGAGGTGAACCACTTGGACCCACTAATGATGGATTCCTTAGTATGTGCACCATCGGCAAACCACGTCAACCCTTTGACCTTTGAATCTGGAGTGATTTGGCATCTTCCTGCCCATTTGGCGGTTTCTAAACCGGTGATGAACTCATCCGGCAAGCTTTCATCGGTAGAAACCGCAAATCCAAGCTTATTCAAGTGGGCGGTACAAAGAGCAACGGCCAATGAAGCATTCTGCTTTTGGAACTCCCCATTGAGACCGAGTGTGATGTCGGATAAATCCTGTCTCACAGGAACAACAGTAAAGGAGGCAACTTGTTTTTCAACGGCTCTTTCCTCTAACACATTCAATGCGCTCTCCTTCTGTTCAACGGTGAAGCAACTGGCATCCTTCTTGAAGATCCCACCTTTATTCCAGGCAATCTCCTCGATGGTGTTGCCTAGCATGAGGGTATGGTCGATTCCCAACGAACTGACACCGCACGCGGTTGGTCTTTCAAAGATATTTGTCGAATCGTACTCACCACCAACACCAACTTCATAGATGGCTGTATCGACACCTTCTTTGACGAAGGCATGGAACGATAGCAACGTTAGAAATCTGAAGTATGCGGGTCTGGCACCGGGTCCCATGTGTGGGAAAACGTCGGTGTTTGATGCGGTTGCTTCTAGTCTGTCCCAAACGTCAAAGAAATACTTGGTGAATAGTTCTTCGCTGATTGGTTTGCCATTGATCATCACTCTTTCCCTAACGCTCTTCAAATGTGGAGAGGTGTATAGGCCAATTTTTGTGATTCTACCACTGTTGGTGGGTATGCTGTCGTTGTTTGAGCTCGCACTCATGCTTGTTAAATTCGTGGTGGTGGTGGTATTAGTTGTGGCTATAGGAGAGGAGACGGTATCGGAAACTCCTCCACTGGATGTAAGCCGTGTAGTCTTGTACTGTGCCAATATGCTCTGCACAAAGGCACAGGTTGAGCCTTTACCCTTCGTACCAGTCACATGGATGATGTTCAACTTGTTCAAGTCGGAGGGCTTGTATCCTATTCTTCTTGTCCATTCAACCATCTCTGGAATCAACAGCGAGCTTCTGTTCACACCCGAGTTTCTGACAGCCTCTATCGTTGCAAAGTTCGATTGGAGGGAGTTCAAAGAGCCAATTGCATCCTTGTATGTACGACGGATCATTATTTGGTCCTTTTGAGTTGATGATGACGCCAAAGGGGGTTGGCTGGTGGAGGGTGAAGGCTGAGACGATGAATCCTGCTGTTGGATCGATGCTGGATGGGGTGATGATTGATTCATTTAAGACCTAGTGCTGCAGAGTACTAGTCCCGGTACTGACGTCTAGGTGTGGGAGTGTAATGTAGTCTAAAGTTTAGACTTGTTGGATAGTGTATGGTGATAAAGCGTGTGCAGCTTGTTTAGACTGGTTCAGTTGGATCCGCTGTACAAGTTCACCTATATCTGATTATTATCTATTGCTATCAAATATTTTTTTTTCAGCCAAGACTGTAGGAAATATGTGTGTTGTTGTTGATACTGAGATAAACGTTGACTGTTCGATTGATAGATTCATAAGCATAACCTCTTACGGCGTATCTTTTCCTAATTCTGAACGGTTCAAACGGTGGTAGATCCAAGAGGATTTGTGAGCGTATATGATCAATGGAAATACACAATAACAACAGCTCTGTTTGATTCTGGATAAGGGAGCTTTCGGGAGAGAGGTCAATGAGAGCTGCTACGTCCCATCACGGGGCGGTGGCCTCCTGTGCGTGAGGCCGCGTGCCGGGGGCTTCCCCGGTGGGCTTCCCCGGTGAGCTCTCACCACGCAATGCCAGGCAATGCTAGGCCATCCCCGGCCGGTGCCCCCCGCCAGAGTCCCAGCCGTCCGCGGGCCATCCATCCATCCCATGAAAAATTTTCCACGGAGGATTTCCATTCCAAACTTTCTCGAAAGCTCCCATTATTCATCATCAGTGCTTAGTAGAAAGCATCAGTTGGTTGGCAGCTGGTTGGCCGGTGGCTTGACCGGGCACTACTCGGTCCTAGCAGGCTCTCATCTATCTGTATCTGCAAATGGAAGTTGCTTACGCGTCTCCATGGATAACAGCAGGTGATATATCGTAACAAATTTTAAAATTCATGAGGTTGTAGAAACCCTCATCTAAAAATACATAAGAGAGAGACAGAAGAAGAAAAAGACCAAAAACGATAAAACAGAGATGGTGCGGTGATGATAAGAAGAAGAGTAAGGCGAATAGTTACCGGCATTCAACGTATGATTGGAAAAACGTGGAGAGACTCTCGTCCTCTCGTATCTTGCAAAGAGAACATGTGTGTGCTAGGCCAGCCAGCCAGACTTGTGAAGCAGGAAGTGTATGTCTCATAAGGCAGAACTGTAAAAAATTAGAGCCAGATCATGTTGAAGTAAGGTTATGGTTTTGTCTCCATAGGCGAAAAAAGAAGACCAAAGAGCGCCAAAAGACTCTATTTTGCCAACGAAGAACCACAATTTTGAAAAATAATGCAAGATTAACTTAGAACTCATCGTCAAATGTGAAACGAGAATCTGATTCAGCTTCGGCAGTGGTCTTCTGAGCCATGACACCAGCCTTTTGGTAGTCGGAGACTCTCTTCTCAAAGAAGTTGGTCTTACCAGCCAAAGAGATGTTCTCCATGAAGTCGAATGGGTTGTTCACCTTGAAGAACTTCTTGCATCCTAGAGCAACTAACAATCTATCGGCAACGAACTCAACGTATTGACACATCAGGTTGGCGTTCATACCTAGCAAAGCACATGGTAGAGCATCTGTGAAGTATCTCTTTTCAATCTCAACGGCTTCTGTGATGATCTTGATAACAATCTCTTCGTTTGGAGTGTTGTTCAAGTGTGAGAATAGCAAACAGGCAAAGTCGGTATGTAGACCTTCGTCCCTACAGATCAACTCGTTGGAGAAAGTTAGACCAGGCATCAAACCTCTCTTCTTCAACCAGAAGATGGATGCAAAGGAACCAGAGAAGAAGATACCTTCAACGGCAGCAAAAGCAACCAATCTCTCACCAAATAGTGCGGATTCATCGTTGATCCATCTCAAAGCCCAGTCGGCCTTCTCCTTGATACAAGGAATGGTCTCGATGGCATTGAACAAGAATTCAGCCTCCTTTGGATCCTTGACGTAGGTGTCGATCAACAAGGAGTAAGTTTCGGAATGGATGTTCTCCATCATGATTTGGAAACCGTAGAAACACTTTGCCTCTGGAACTTGAACTTCGGCTGAGAAGTTTTCAACCAAGTTCTCGTTGACGATACCATCGGAAGCAGCAAAGAATGCCAACACTCTAGAGACAAAGAATCTCTCGTTGTCGTTCAATCTGTTGTTCCAGTCATGGGTATCCTTTGATAGATCAATCTCCTCGGCAGTCCAGAAAGAAGCCTCGGCCTTCTTGTACATCTGCCAGATCTCGTGATACTTGATTGGGAACAGCACGAATCTTCTCTTGTTCTCTTGCAAAAGTGGCTCGTTCTTTTCCTTTTCTAGCAAGGCGTGTCTGTGAATCTTGTGTCTTGCCAGGAATTCCTTGTGCTTCTTGTCAGCTTCAGAAAGCTCTTCTTCTTCTTCTGTGGATTCTTCCTTCTTGTCGCCAGAAGCGGCAACCTTAGCAGCGGCAGCGGCAGTCAGAGCAGCAGTCAAGTCTGTCTTGTTGGCAGTAGACAGGTCTAGGTTGGACAGAGCATTGGCTGTGACCTTTGAAGGTGTTTCTTGGACGGACATTGTTGATGTTGTATGTTGAT
This sequence comes from Ogataea rishiriensis, assembly GCA_030569615.1. NCBI lineage: Eukaryota > Fungi > Ascomycota > Pichiomycetes > Pichiales > Pichiaceae > Ogataea > Ogataea rishiriensis. Next base: position 17,527 of record JAJMLH010000058.1, on the reverse strand, counting down.
TAGGTTGAAGTAGTGGCAACAGCGTTGATATGAGATGCCTTTCTTGGTGGATGAAAATTTAGACAAGAACTTTGAATGAAAGAGGAAAGTGTTTATGGAAAGCCAAAGGATGGGAAACGTGTAGACTTATATATCAACAAGAGAAGATGGTGTTTGGATGGAAAAAGACGCGTAAAGTGGTTGTGGAACGAATCAGGTTTGGTGTCAAGGGCAAACCATCTTCGAATAGTGCAGGTGTTTGTTTGCTTTTCTCACCACATCAAATCACCCACCCCTTCAACGAGGAAGCGTCGCACTTGAAATTTCACCGCACTCGCCTCACCCTTCCCCTGCCTCGCTACCGCCCGGTGGTTCTCTGCAAATTTTCACTACACTACTAGCCTATTCAAAACTATTCCCACAATGAATCGTCCCATATTAACCTCTTATAAAGCTGATGATTCGTGACAATCGCACCACCAGTTGTTCTACTTGTGGTTTTTGCAGTGTAAACAGCCCAGCCCGTAAAGGCAAACCTCTTCTCACCGCAGGAGTGGCCAAGGCCGATAGACAGAGATCCACATCCATCGAGCACACAAAACCCAATCAGTCCATCGTATCCGTGTAGTAAAGGTTGCCGTTAAACGACCCTCTGTCTATATTTCTCCTTCTTTCACAGTTCGGCCAGTGACAGATGTTTATTCTTTACCAAAAACGGCCAAGGCAGACGCCAAAACGGGCAAAGGAGGCGCGTCACAGCGTTACATAAAAGACGTGTCACGAAATTTTCACTCCAGCACGCTCAGCAGGAAAAACGTGTCACAAACGTCTCCCGTTGGCCAATCGATCCGTGTGGCCTGGCCTGACACGAAATGTTGCGTGTTTTCTTCCTAAAACGATCGACAAGAGTAGCAATGTCTTTGCAATCGGGATAGATCCATTCAAACGATGCAAAGTGGAAGCAGATTCTATCTAGCATGCTGTTTAACCAGAAAAGTGCCACTAAAAAGATGCAAGGCAGAATGGTAAAGTGGTCAATTTTAACGGACATAGGACCGACACAATCAAGAGGAGGGCATCGGTCGGTGTTTTGATGTCACTATTTCATCCCGTTTGGCAGCCAGTTTGTGGTGAATGGATGGATGGATAGACCGCTCTATTGATCCCCGATAAGTTATCAGCTTCGCTCAATTATCCTTGAATAGGTGCTTCTTGTTCCTTCCCACACTTTATTTGATATGTCATTTATTCCAAAGGAGAAAATGTGTTAAGAGATCGCATCTTTTACACTGTCTTCTGATGTATCGCTGGATTGGCATGGTTGTTACAACTGCTAATACCACCACTAGTTTTGCCACTGCTAGATGGACCTTTCGGTGGGTCTATACCAAGACACATCCGAACATTGGAGAATTGATCAAGCGTGTTTGCACTTTTATTCAACTTCAATATTTCAAGAATATAGCTGGCTCCTTCTACCTTCTGACTTCTTAACCAGTTGTTGATAAATACATCATTCTTATTGCCGATGGATACATACTTAAGGGTCTTCAAGGCTGTAAAACATACAATCTGCCATTTTTTATTGGTGTGCACATATATCCAGCCTGCCGGTCTCTCTCCTTGAAGTGTACGCTCATGCCATCTATTCACCAATCTTAGAATATACTGGTTTGATGTCACTGCTATGTATGGTAGTCTTTTAGCGACACTATACAATCTATCAAAACCTAACATCAAACAGTCCAGTATTCCTCAGATTATAGTTCAATACACAAAAGACTGCCACCGCTGAAAGCAAAAACATTTCTATTCGTCACCAGCCATGTCTACTGCTGTCACTCCACAGCCTCTTCAAGAGCCAACAGGTAAGCAACTGTTCCACGCTTGCTTGAGATAGAGCATTTTCATAGTCCAACACATTTACTCTTTTTACTAACACGAATTTATACCCTTCTCCATTCAAAAACAGTTCTTGATGTCAAGGAAAGATACCAAATAAACGAAAAGATCATCAATGAAGAGTACAAGATTTGGAAGAAAACTTCACCAATGCTGTACGATCTAATGTACTCACACTCGTTGGATTGGCCAAGTTTAACCGTCGAATGGCTCAAGGATTACAAGGTGAGTGAGACTAACAGATCGCTGCTAGCAAACTTTGTGGTGGGAACCCATACAGCAGGTGACTATCAAAACTATCTAAGGCAATACGCGGTCAATCTACCTTCATCTGTAAGCCCTGACTTTGATCCATCCGGAAAGGAGCCTAGCTTAGGAGCACCAGGTAACCAGTTTCATCTCGTGAGAGAATGGGAGCATCCTGGTGAGGTCAACAAGGTCAGAGTGAACCATGGAAACGGGCTGTTTGCTACTCAGACAAACTATGGTGACGTGTTAATATACGATTCCAAAGATACATCTTCGAACACCTTCAAACAGTCTTTAAAATATCACTCAAGGGAAGGATTTGGTCTCGAGTGGAACCCAGACTACACCAAAAATGAACTTTTGACAAGTTCAGAAGACAACAATATTGCCCTATGGAACCTCAACTCCAACCCGGACGCCAAAGTTTTGACGCCTTCTAGAGTATTTGAAACACACGAAGGAATAGTCAACGATCTCTCCTGGAGCAAGCAGATATCATCTCTTTTTGCCTCCGTCGGTGACGACAAAACTCTACAAGTGCACGACATAAGATCCTCCTCCTCAGAATACAAGCCAACCATAAAGGTCAACGATGCACACGCCGATTGTATCAACGCTGTCGAAATGCACCCGGAGTTGGACACGTTGATAGTGACTGGTTCGTCGGACAACTTTATCAACTGCTGGGATCTAAGGAACATGTCCCAACCGATCAGGAAGCTGTACGGGCATATTGAATCTGTGATCAATCTGAGATTCAACAACACTCTCTTACTCTCCTCTTCGATTGATCGTCGTGTTCTTGTGTGGAATCTCAACCGTTTGAGCGATGGAGATTTCGACTTGAAAGAGTACGAGAGGAAAAAGAGCGACTACGTTGATCCATGCCTTGCGTTCATGCATGGTGGACATACAGGCAGAATCTGCGAAAGTGATTGGCATCCTGTCTTGAACAACGTCATCATTAGTTGTGCTGAGGATAACTTGATCGAAGTTTGGAAGCCAAGACACATCGAGGATGATGAAGAGGAAGAAGAGGAAGAGGAAGAAGAAGATGCAGAGAAGGTTGAAGAAAAGAAGGATGTTGAAGAGGAAAAGAAGAAGGAGACGGTGAATGAGGATAAATTGCAGGATCATGTGCCAACTGAAGAGGCCAAAGTTGAGGCGGATGCTGATGGTGATGTTGAGATGAATCAGTAGAGCGTCTCTTCTACTCCTATATTTTGTTGATTTACCCACCTATGTTTTTGTATCTCTTTGTACCAATAAATTACCGCTTACTATGATCATTCCTGAGATTTGTATTAGACATTTAAATTATATTACATCAAAATGGATGGTTTGCGGAACCCACCTCATTAAACACCAACTACTTTTGCTCAATCTCCCAATTCTCCCAGCTTCTCACGTTGTTGTCTTTCAGTAGCTTCTCCTTTCTCTTTGCCAGTTCACCCATCTTGATTTCAACCTCATTCAGCTTCAATATCACACGATCATGTATGATGCTGTACCAAGTGAGATGCTTCACACATTTCTTTTTGTCATTCAGACAAACATTCTTGAAGTAGGTATCTCCCTGTTCAATCATTGACAGATCTCCATCTTCGTCGCCATCGTCATCCTCACCAGCATGCTTTAACGCAACATATTCTTTTTCAAATTGATCTGTATCGATGTGTAAATCTTCAAACCCAACGAATTTGACCAGATCGAGGTAGTCATCAGTCTTGATAAACTCCGTCCACTGATTGTCCGAACAGTTCAAGCGCGCATCGAAACCGCATATATCAACCTTCGACCGTTTGACCTTTTTGGATTTCTTCGACCGGCTGCTTTGTGACGGAGCCGCTATCCTTTCCTCAATTGAAGTCATCTCATCGTTGAATAACTTGATCAGTTCTTTCAGCTTGAGAAGATACTGTTCCTTTGAACTCGAGAGAGTGTCAAGAGTTGACAACTGTTTGAGGTCGGATTCAATCACTTCAAGGCTTTGTCGTATGTCATCGGGCATTATCACCTCTTCTTTATCGAACACGGGTAATTCACTACCTAGCTTTTTGAAAGTGTCTAGGCCATCCACGCTAGTGATCACATCAATAATTTCACCGGTTTCCAGTTTGTGCTCTTTTTTGGATCCTTTGAATTTTTTCAAAACTTCCTCCTTCATGAATTCAATCCCATGTTCCTCGGTGCAATACTTCGATGCCGTTCCGTTCGTTTTATCTATTGAAATTGGTTTCCAGCACCTATTCAACCTGCATTTCCTCTTCCATAACGTTGTGCCCTTGTGAAATAGTTCGTCACAAAATTTGCAGTAGTAATTGTTGACTAGATCTTTATACTTGTCGTTCAGCTTCATACACTTGAAATGAAACCATTCGTCACAACCATCACAGGCAACCATGAGTTCTCCATCGTCTATCCTTCTACACACGCAGAATAGTTCCTCAGAGTTGAGATCATACTTAGGGGCCCTGTGGAACTTGTTGTATTGATCCTGCAATTGAGCTAGTTTCTTCGTGTCAGAGGCAGACATCACTTTGAATCCGCAACCCAATTATAACTTGCTATAGCTATGTTGCTATTCGGAAGAAAACTGTCGGGTGGGGGAAACCTGATGGCAATTGCTGAAATAGGAGAGTTAGAAAAAGATAAATAGCGTCAACATCCGTAAACATTTCAAGCTCAATGAACACCCTCGTGTATAAGCTAATCCGTTCTGTTTGCCTCAAGTGTCAACATGACAAAAAATTTAACTTTTCAGATAGACTGAAATGATAGTAAGCTGCGCAAGCCCGGAATCGAACCGGGGGCCCAACGATGGCAACGTTGGATTTTACCACTAAACCACTTGCGCTTTTTCTGATTTGAAATTTTTAAAAGAGTTTTCAAAATAATTTTGGATATCACGTGATCAAACTCACGTGATTTTGATGGCAATATCCTTTATATCCATATAAACCGTTAGAAAAGCTCAAAGAGAGAATTAAAACCACATCATCATAAAGAGATGATGAATGAAATTAGTCTGAAATCCTAATTTGAGCAAAACCGGAGCAAGGAAGAAGTTTTTTCCATGCAACAAGTTTCTCTAGCTTTTTTTCAAATATAGTTTTTCTTCAATTACTTTTCGATACACTTATACGAATCTGTATCCGATTTGGACCTCCAGTCCAGAGTCACTTTTCAAAATGACGTTGAGTAAAGAAGGATGAGGCGTCACTGACTCATCGGTAAAGTTAACAAAGGTGAATTGAGCGTAAGATCTTGAGAATGAGACTCTAGCCGGCTGCCGTTACCTTTATGTTGTCTCACACCCCCACAGCAGGTATCTTCACCTGCAGCAAGAACAGCCATGTGAAATGTGAGCCATACGGCCCACTCATGACATACTTACAGGCAACTGGGCTCCTCAGGTGAGTTGACGCCGTGGCAATGCTGAAGCTATCCCAACATGGAGAGCCGCACTCCCAAATATCACCTGACCAACCTAACGCTTTCTCTCCACAGAAGTGTATTCATCCATTCGATCTTGTTAGGCAAGTAGTGGTGTATATGCTGTATGGTTCTGACTGTAATCGTTTGCAAGGTGGCTTGTGGTGATCAAGAAGGTTGACTCTTGGTGTGTTTCGATTGGTGTTGAAATGTTCTCTCAGGGTCAGGGCTGGGGTCAGGGTAGCGGAGACCCCATCCCGGTGGCCTGCCGGACTTGGCGGCGACTACGTCACATCTGCAGCTGTGCCCGAGGAGCACATTTTTTTGTGGGGTAGTGCAGTCAAACTTTTCAGCCAACATGGAATGAATAGAAGGAATCTCAGAAAAAAGCAAACAGAACAGATTGCCTTTTGAAGTAAGTGTATGTGCTGCTACGATTGCTCTTTTGGAAGATCTTTCTTGCCTTTAACAGCATTTAAAATTACCAGAAGCAGCTTAATTGACTCCGAGTTTTCCACGATCGGGTTTGATGCCGAATGGGTCCGTTGTGATGTAGCACTCACGGCAAGATGCCGTGGTCTCCGTCACCTCTTTTCATCCCAAAAAAGTCAATACAGTCAACATTCTGAATTTTCCGGTCCCTTGTTGAATAGCAATGGGCTTATACATATAAGATGCCCAACTTCCATTGGTGTTCTTACTTTCTTCTGCAACTACCAACATCTGAGATCATCTTGCTAATCAACTAGGAACCCGATACAAAATGGGTTTGTTTCATTCGCTACAGCACTCAATGATTTCCTTCGTTTTGCTTCTTTGGTTGAGCACTGCCTCCCAAGCTCAGTTCTCTAACATAACTACTTTTACCAACGTCACAATAGATGCAAATTATTCAGCAACGCTAGATTCATTGATTTATGACTACTACGATGAATCATCTGAAACGTTTTACTCCAGATTGAACAGAACCTTAACAACTGTCAAGTACAACAAGTATAACACTTTCATTAACCAGCCATATGTCTCGAACGGATACATCGGGTCAAGAATCCCCAATTTGGGATTTGGTTTCACTTATGACCAAAATGAAAACTTGACTAGTTCACTGCTAGATAACGGTTGGCCTTTATTTAACAAGAGATTTGCAGGAGCCTATATTGCAGGCTTCTTTGATGCCCAGCCAAACACAACAGGAACCAATTTTCCAGAATTGTTGAGTGATGGAGGGTACGAATCTGTCATTAGTGTTGTTCCTCAATGGACCGAATTGAGCTTGATGGTTCAAGTCAACGGGAGTACATTCGAACTCGACCCCAAAATGACAAACGAGACGATGACTTCCGAGGACGAAGATGAGGAGGATACTATCACCGTTGGTTCAATTAATCATTATTCTCAAGAATTGAACATGCAAGATGGCTCTGTTGTTACCAAGTATCAATGGCTGGGAATGATCAACGTTACGGTTACTGTGCTAGCGCATAGAGAGATTCAGACTTTGGGATACGTCCAATGGGAGTTGAATGCCATTGGTGACGAAGACGTCAACGTTACCATTTCAGATTTGATTGACTTTGACTCTGCTCAAAGGTGCACCCTTGAAGAGTTGGGATTTGAAGACGAAGGAATCTTCGTTATTGTTCACCCTGAAGGAGTAGATTATAAGCATGCTACCGTTTATTCCATTATGGAGGTCGATGATGATTCCGACAGCGTTGGTGAGTATTCTTACAACATCACCGAGTCTAAAGTTTCAATGACCACATCGGTTGTATTGAACAACAGCTCTCAAGTTTCAATCACCAAGTATGTTGGAATTGTTTCTGATGACTTATTCAACTCCAATTCTTCCTCGTTAACATTTGACACCGCTAAAACGGTTGCCCTGAATGCCAGTGAAGAGTCTTCAGATGATCTTATGGACCTACATGTTCTAGGTTGGTCTCAGTTGTGGTCAGACACACAGGTTGAAATTGTGGACGATCCATACTTGAGTCTTGCGGCAGAAGCTAGTATCTTCCACTTGCTAGCCAACACTAGATCTTCTGCTCACAACTTGACTAGTGCAACAGGAGTTGGTGGTTTGAGTTCTGATTCCTATGGAGGCATGGTGTTCTGGGATACTGACTTATGGATGCTTCCTGCCTTGCTACCAGTTGCACCAGACAATGCGGTTGCCATATCAAACTATAGGTACTATATTCATGACCAGGCAAGAATAAACGCCCAAGAAAACGGCTATGATGGATCAGTTTATTCTTGGACTTCAGGAAGATTTGGCAATTGTACCGGTACAGGACCCTGTGTCAATTACGAATATCATTTGAACGTTGCCATCTGCTATTCCATTTGGAAGTTGTACCTAGCGGGCTCCATTGATGACGGTTATTTGGCAGAGTACGGTTGGCCGATATTGAATGATACTGCTGTTTTCTTCAGTGAGTACGTTCAGTTCAACGACACTTTGGAGAAGTATACCACACACAACTTGACAGATCCTGATGAGTACGCCAATTTTAAGAACAACGCTGCATACACATCTGTTGGTATATCACAAGTCATGAAGTGGAGTTTACTTATTGGTAACCATCTTGGCTTACAGACGGATGAACTTTGGGAAGATATCATGGAGAACATGTATTTGCCGGTTTCCCAAGAAAACATCACTTTGGAGTACGATACCATGAACTCCTCAGTCTCCATCAAACAAGCAGACGTTGTCTTGATCACATACCTTGATGATCAGGATGGCTCACTTGTTGATTACTTTGATTATGATAAGGAAAGAGCATACAAAGATTTAGTGTACTATTCTGAACACCAGTCAAGTCAAGGACCAGCAATGACTTTCCCCGTTTATGTTGCAGTTAGCGAGAAGTTGAATGATGTTGGTTGTGGCTCCCAGACCTACTTACGCAAGTCCATCGATCCATTTTTGAGATTCCCATTTGCTCAGATGAGCGAGCAGAACAACGATGATTATGATACCAATGGAGGCACCCATCCTGCCTTCCCATTTAACACTGGCCATGGTGGTGTTGCTCAAAGTTACTACTATGGATTGACTGGTTTAAGATTTAGCTACAACTTGACAGACAATGGTACAATCAACAAAATTTTGCACTTTGATCCAGTCCAGTTGCCATTGTTAGCTGGAGACCTAAGAATTTCAGGCTTCAACTATATGAACGAATCCTTGGATATTGAAATTGGTATTGCAAACGCCAGTATCATAAATAATGGTTTTAGTGGCAATAACATTACCGTTTACGTTGATTCTAGAAACGACATGGGCGGTTACTACGACTTATCACCAGGAGATGAGCTAACTGTGCCAGTTTTCGTCCCCGAGTATAATATGGAGGGCTCATTGACCGAGTGCAAAGCTGTGCCATACAAGGTTTCGAATGGAATGGATGGTGACGTGTTGGATTCCATCATAGATGGCGATAACTCAACTAAGTGGCAAGCAGTGAGTAAGTACGAAGGGGCTCAGATATTGGTGGATATGTTAGACTTGGAGAAGTTTGACAATGGTGTCATTTATTGGGGTCCTAGACCAGCTTCCAATTTTTCTATTCATGTCATACCAGGATTGGATGAAATTGAAGACTTTTACATTTCTGAAGGTGGACAATTGAACGACACAAACGGAGATCTCAACGTTACTACTGTGGTTAAGAGTCAAAAGGTTAAGGTTGAATCGGCGTATAATGCTACCGATGTCGAGGTTAAGATAACCAATTTGAACTATACCATGTTTGACTTCCAGCAACCTGTGGAAGCCAGATACATTTTGATCGAGCTGTTTGGAGTTCTTGACGATGACGATGTTGAAGATGGAGCTCAAATTGCCGAGTTTGCTCTATTCGAAGGAAGCGGTTGACACCATGTTTCAGACAAAATCTCTCATATATGTTAGTGCTCCCCCCTCAGGGGAAAAAAAGAACATTTTATTTTTCTTCCGTCTTATTTTATTTAGTTTACCTTTGATATCCAATGAATTTGTACGACTTATGCCTTTAAAAATCCATCCAGGTTGACAATTGTATTGAACATTGATTATCGACCCTTTCACTCAGAACTTTAATCCAATCTCTGCAACCATACATAAATGATCACTTGGATATTCTCCTTCTCTAGGCAGTCCTAGATTCATCTCATCAGGATGGGGCATCTTCAGTAAAGATTTCAACACAACACCATCTTGTGTTTTCAATTCTTTTACTTGATCAAGAGAATTTTCGCTGTCAGCATCATAATCTTTGATAAGCATGATATAGTCTAGTAAGCCTCTCCATGCAAATGCCCAGTTGGAAAAAAACGGCTCGTTCTTATCATTGTCGATGCCCGAGTTTTTCGAATCAACAAGTTTATATCCTGCAGAGTACATTGAAATAGCTTTCAAAGGTAAATCATTATGTAACAGTTGCATTCTCTGCACCAATTCTATCTGTTCTTCTGTGGCCACGAAATTTTTTGGAACTGGATCTTTAGGCTGGTTCTCGCCAAACTTTTCAATGTTGCCTCCTTCCTCTTCATCACCGTCACCACCCTCCCTCAGTTTTGAAAATTGGAATGAAGTGGAGCATGAAATGACAGTTTTGCATCTATTATCATAATCGACTGGCTTCGAGGTTATAGACAAGTACGGTGAATCAAATGGCTGAGAATTGAAATCACCGGCAAAGAACTGCCAGACCCTATCAATCTTCGGATGTAATATTTCGACTCTTCTTGTAAACTCCTTTGTTTTCTTCAGCACTAGGTACGTCTGTCTCGTTCTTTCGTAAGTGCCAAATGGATGCCAGAAGAGATGTGTCGTACCAACAATAATAACCTTTCCTGGCTTTGACTTCAGTTCCAATCCAACTAACAGGCCAACATTCTTAGTAATGGTCCTTGGAGGCACATCACCTGTATCCTCCTTGTCGTAATCAATATAAGAGCAGTCAATAAGGTTGAACAAAACTTCTTTGTAGAAAATGGCAACTCCATGATTCTTATCACCGGATCTGTAGAACTTATTCAAGTACCCAAGTTTTGAAAGTTCAACCTTCCAGTAACTGTTGAACTGAACGAAATCAACCTCTTGCAAGCACATAATGTCTGAGCCGTAATGTTTGATCTCATCGAGAAGTATCTTTGATCTCTTGTTCCATTTTAAGATGTCACCATTATTTGGAAAAAGAGTCCTTCTGATTAGTGCCTGTGCTAACAAGTTGTATGTCATTATGGTAAAGTTGAAGTCTGTGGAATCGTCTGACTCATGGGGAACGGCAAGCATTTCTCTTTTGATATACTTTGGCGCTTCCTGTCTGTCTGGATCTATACCCTGGGCAACCAGCTCTTTCCTCTTCAATTCTTTCTTCAATTCTCGCAGCCTTCTCTGCTCTGCTATATACTCGGGAGTTATCTCTGACAGTTTCTTCTTCTTAGGCTTATCTGTCTTCTTCTTAGACGATTTCGAAGGTTGAGACTGAGAAGACGAGCAGGACTCAACTGGTGCCACCACGTGCTGCTCTGAAGCAAGCTTATTTGAACGATCAGTACTCATCTGATTCATAGGGATTATGTTTCATGTTTGGCTTCAGTGTTCAAGGGTATCAAAGCATAACAATTGCTTAAACAAGTAACCTTTTAATGATCAAGGACTTAAGGATCTCCGAAGCTTCTGCAAAAGAGACTCTTCTCTTGGTCGAATCTGTCTGTCATTCTGAAAAATCGTGCACCATCCCGCTTCTTAGTGCGGTACAGACATTCGGCGAGAAGACACACGTAGTATTTAGCTGGGCTCTCTCTCTTGGTAATACTAGCAACCTGTATCATATATCACTTGCAATAAGCGGATCTTTGGACGCTTCATTGAATCCAAATCAAGTATTATAGCTATATCTCCATGTCGGCAGAGCAAAATACCAAGCACAAGGAAGGGGAGTCCCCAAACACCATCAGCAAGCCTGCCGAAGCAGTGTCAACAACGGCCGCTACAACAGCTGATTCTTCGACGATGTCAGCACCAAGTCTCCTAGATCAAACCATACAGACCCGCAATGACATTGATACTCTAATCAAGGTGATAGGCAAGAAACAGAGAGAGTGTGGTGAGATGGAGAATGAGAACAAGTACTTGCAAGAGTATGTTGGATCACTAATGGCATCGGGCTCTTTGACCTGAGACAGCGTCGATCGACCCCGCGACTCGACGGTGGCAGAACCTCATGAGCTCCCCCTTTCTATAAAGGGATACAAATATGGACCATACCCCCTCTTGTCCCTTTTCCTCTCACTGTCTTCTTTACTTATGACTTCATTCTTCTTCTGCCTTATATTTCACAAACAACAGTATCAATCGATACAGCAAGTAGATACACGTTACAGAAGCTCAAAAACAAGGGCAATATTCGTCATGGAGAACGAAAATACACAATATACCAAATACAGTAAGTCCCATTCAATGAGGATGACAAAAAGTTCTATGCTTCCATTTGAGTACTCTTCAGAGGCAAACAAAAAGAGGTACACAAGAATGGCCAAGAACCGATCAGTGCTGAACGATCCCAGTATTCGTACTTCAAAGGTTATGTCATTGAGAGATCCGAACAGACTGCACGATCGACAAGATTCTTCTCAGAGTATGAGTTATGACTTGGGAGATAGCAATGGAGATTTCAGTGATTCAGAAAATGAATGTGATTCGCCGTTGAAAGTTCCTTCAATACTGAGTGGTGACGATTACAAGCTTCCTTCAATACTGAGTGGTGAGCATTCCAAACTTGTTAGTGAACTGTTCAGTACCGAACTGGAGGAAGAAAGCCACGAGGCTGAAGATCAAGATGAGAACCATCCGGCCAGCTTACAAAAGGATGCCAACGAGGAAAACCCCTACTTCAACAGTTTCTATGAGCAGAATGAAATAGTTTCACCAGAGTATTCTATAGTACTCGAGGTGTCTCCCACAACATTACCAGATACAGAACACATGTCTGCCCCTCTTTTGAATACCAATTCATTTATTCATGAGTTGAATAATCATTCTGACAGTCTACAAGAGGAGCTAGATGCAGAACTTCGCTTCATCGAATCATACGCAGCAGTTGAAAACTTATCGAGCTCCACTGTCAAGTTTGTCCATGTTGATGCCAAGCCTCAAGGTGAACCATTGGCACCAGAGACTACTCAACTTTTACTGCACGGTATAGCGCCGTCCCCGGTTTCTTATGCTAGCCCATTCTATGACTGCTTAGAGCACAATCCCCATTGCCCCACTGCAGAGTCTCTTCTTTTCACTATTTTACAGGAAGAGTTTGAAAGCATCGATACCGACAGTGACTCGCAGAACAAAATGGACGCGCTGGAGCCTACAAGATTCCCATCAACATCTACGCGAATTAACTGGGCGATATACCGACTCCTACACTTTGGTGACATGTGTGATGATGAGTACTTTTTGACTTTTCCATGGGCTAAATATTACAACTCAAAATCCATCGATGAAAAAAGGTCAGAAGCCAATGCTGGGGCTTTTAATTTCGATATAGTGCCATTGGAATCTAACATTAATCCTTTCGTTACAGAGTCTGATTTAATGAGTTCCGCCCAGCCAGCTGAACTCTGATTCTAGATCCTTCTTGCATTATCTGTCACTTGTGTTCATTACCTTTTTTCTCTATCAGATTCAAGCGTTTGCTATTATGATCCTAATATACATCGAAGCATCATTGCGCTTCGCTGTCTCTCCTTATTTCCCCCATCTTACTCAACTCTCCACGTTTCAACAGAATAGCAGAAGAGTACAAACTTGCCCCCGTCCATTCCCCCAACGTCAAAACACATTCAATTGAGGAGTCCTTATCTTCAAGGTTCAAACTCCCTCGAAGCTCTTCCATAAATCGTGTTTTCAAACCTGGCACCTCACTGAGTCCTCCAGTAATGATAATGTTGCGCATCATTTCTCTTCGTAAATCTATGGGTAGTTTTCCGATAACCTCAATCGTAAGCTGTACAGGTGACTGCTCATGTGCATCGTTATAAACCCAACAAGGTTTGTCTTGGAATAATAGCTTCTCAATGGGCCCCTGCCGTATCCAAGAGGGAAAGTCGGAATCCATATAGCGATAATTTGACTCGTCTTTGGATTCGCTCGAGTGTTCTCTGGCCACGACATACGTGTGCTTCATAATGAACTGCTGGACAAACTCGAATAAACCATCAAAATCAACTTCCGAAAGATTCATCCTTTTCACAAACTCTGCTAGATATAGATAGTGAAGCTGACACCCCGCTCTAGTTGTACTGCCGCTGCAATTTTCCATCTGTCTAAGATCATATATGGGTTGCACCTGCGTAAAATTCCAGCCTAGATTGACCACTATGCCAGACCGTATACCAGCTGAAATGAGAGTCATCAATGGTGATGCTAGATATGTGATTGACTTCACCTGAAGGTTGCTCAATGCCTGTTCTGTTATCACTCTAGAGAGGTACTCTGTATTGGTCTCCTGGACAACGATCAACTTCGCTGCCGTCATGCTCACTTGCAATTGACTCAACGCTTTCTTTAAAACTTTATGAATGTGGGAGGATAGATTGTACTTATGAGTCCTTATTAAGTCTGTTGAAGCAGCATAAATGAGATGGTTTGGAGATCCTATATACTTAAACTTCGTAAGGTCATCACGTTCAATACTGCTCAGCAACTCGTAATAGGAATCATCCTCAGCAATCAGAGACTCTACTGTGGGGATCTTGTCAATTTGAAACAGCTGTAAATGTCTATAGTTGGAAGTTTGCTCCCGCAAAATGGGATTGGATTGACCAGCTATTCCAAGCTCAATGAATCGTGATCCCAGTCGGAGGACAAGCGGTATGGTTTTCGTCTCTAGCCCTTGGATTTGAGCTGCATCATTCATTTATAAGGCAGACCGTCTTTGTACATCACAATTGAGTTGAAATTGGTATATTCCGACCTATAAATGGCCACCAGAGAAGAAATACCATGAAACTCAAGGGATTGTTTTCAACTTCTTCAACCAAACAGACAGTTCATCCGAAATTCAAGTTGGCTTGTATTGGAGTTCTGGTGGCCTTTGAAATTAGGTAAGGGCTTAGGTCATGCATGGAGCAATTTGCGGTAGTAAAATTTGGGGACTCAATTACTTCCTATTTGGGAATCTATTTAGCGCCTGTTGCCTATTTGGGACATTTCTAATGGCAGGGAAATCTTAAATCGTGAATAACTCCTCCTCTAAGGGTACCAGTCCCATTATATCACTTCCAGAAGATGAAAACAGTTTCGGTCTGCTCAACGATACTAGTTTGGGGTTGTCAGTGTCACTCATACGGCCACAAAATGGATTTAAAAAATACTCAAGAATCCTAACTTGGGTTTTTGAAAATGTTCGATTTATGCACTTTTGAAAGTACTACAAAATACTAGATTTTTTTCTGAGTAAAACCCCAAAGTACGAGCTAGATCGGTGTAAAACTGGTGCCAGGAGATTCAAAAACGTCCATTTCTGAAAAGCTAAAGCTCAGATGCGAACCTAGGGCCTCCATTTTGTAGCGCATTACCTCTTTCCGCTAGGCCATAGTTCCCTTTTTTTGTCGAGCATTGAATTTACATTGGCGGCCATTTAGACCACAATCTAGCCCATCTTTCACACTTCTGAGCATATCATTGGAAAGAGAGAGTCCTGATCCTTATTATGATGTAACTTGAAAATCAGGATTCGTCCAAACAAGTTTGATTTAGGGCATATTTCTAAAAGGCGTCTGAAGGGCACAGTTTCAAGCACAAAGATAAGCAATGCCATCAAATTCAAGCAACAGTCCTTGTAGCGCAACCACTCCTCTATGCTCCAAATCAAATTCTAGGACGATTGGAACTCTGGTGCACCAGTAATCAACAATTTGGCAAAGCCAATTATTTTCGAGGTGGTCGCGCACCAAAACACTGAACCTCACCAGTGATTATATGGTCACTGTACTATGATGATCCTGTATCAATGACCAATTCTTCATTATATCGAATCTTCAAGTCCTGAGCTATAAGGACATCAAAAGCTTTGACTGGCTGAGGTTCAAAAGGGCGATCGCTTAGAGACTTGAAACCTTCAGCTTTCGAGGACGATTGCCAAACAAAAGTGAAGTAGACATCCTTATGGGTGATAAGCAATTAATAGGAGACAGCAATGGCACTCAACTCCATGGTTCTAGGAAGTGTAGTCATTGGTGTCGGTGTCGGTGCCTTTAATTGCTTGGTGACAGTCAGAGTCAGTCAGGGGTGAGGGGGGGGGCAAAGCTTAGCATAATGCTATCACAAACACAGAGTCAAGCGTCTTGATCCGCTTAACTTCTCTGAATCTCATCTGTTCTCAGCAATGCTTCGCTATTATAGTCTACCTACCATCCACTGCGGTATAGAGTATAAATAACAACAGTGAACATCAGCTAAGTATTGCTATTGCTTGCATTTCAGAGGGGAAACACAAACTTATGTGTGCGTGTTGGTTGCATCATAGAATTTTCGCTCGCACGCTATTTCGGACAGTTTAGTTATAATGTCATTTACATCTCAATTGGTGTATATCACCGCTATTGGTTCCACCTTCCAGCGATCCCCTTCTATTTTTTCTCAAATAGTGGGTCTGCTATTTGCCTGATTACTAACATGAGGAGTCAGTGCAACCAAGCTTCGTGGCTTGAGCCACATGAAACTCTTTTGATCGAATAGGGTTGCTCTTCAGCACCCTGAAAAACAACAATACTATGCTCTCCTTCCCTTAATTTGAAAGCTCATGACATTATAAAACTTTGACATCACCAGACTGTTTGAAGAAGAGTGTTTGAGAGAGGGCAATGAAAAAACTCAAAGAGCATATCGACCTCATGATTTTCGATTATTTGATTGATCAATGGCGTGATACAATGCTCTTTACCTGCAAAAAGGGCACAACAACGGCATCACCGGTAATGAGCTCAAGGGACATGTATCTTGATGACTCCAATATTACAGGGATATCGGGAGGTGGAAACTGGTCGGTCAGTAACGGCCGGATTTTGATACTGCAAAGGAGAGGGTTGGCAATGGTCCTGATAGGACAGTGAGATTGGAACGGGGGGCCATTGTGCCGGCAGTTGCCCTCCAAATTTACCAGCAGCACATTCCAGCTTGATTACAGGCGTGAGACAACAACTCCATTAGTTGTGAAGCACTTTGAAGGAGCTGGAAGTCAGTTCTAGAGTTGTTGAGCGTGGATGTTTAAATTTGGGAGCGACTCCAACATTGGAAGAGGGTTCTCCAGGTCAATATTTGGCAACCTATCCCAAGTTTAAACGACAACTAAAGCCCATAAGGAAAATTCTCAGCTCTTGGCCATCAGTATGAGTATTTTTACAGATCCATTGTTGCCCAACTGCGTTGTCAATCTATCTGATTAAAAAGAGGGGTCAGACCCGCACTTTTGGAACGCCGCGACATCAAAAAAAGACAAATTTTTCAAACGTCTGTTTCACCTCCTTAACAATTTGTTGAAGCTTCCTTGTTTCTCCAAAATATACTAAAATGGCTAAAGATTCTTGGGTGATACTGGTGGTTTGTTAAATAATGCTTGGATTAGGTGAAAACCAGAGCTCAAGGTTAGGCGACTACACAAACGCATATAAAGTGGTGATCCAACCAAACCAAACTCTGAAACAATATGTCACCAGAAGCTCTAGGACTCGTTGTTGATGTACACATAGATTGTAAAGAAATTTTACGCCGTCGGTGCTGCCATATAATCGTTTGAACATAGCAACTCAGCAGATTTTGATAGACTTTTTTCAAAAGCAAAGATGAACCCCTTACCAGCTCATCACCAGCTTCAAATCATATTTGCATGAATGCTCAATAGCAGAAGTCTATTCTAATAATAAAATGATCTTATAAAAAACTCGTTGAGGTACTCCCAGCAGCCCT